>JAAAKL020007878.1:0-16441 GCA_010016065.2 Carybdea cf. marsupialis auct. non (Linnaeus, 1758)
AATAAATAACAGTTCGTATACTGCAAACCTAGAGTAGTGCCTGTGTCTGCACTTGCAAAGTAAAAGGAACATTACACACACTAAGGTGACGCCATTTAAAACACAGAATCACATCTGACATCAAAGTAGATGGTCATCAATTAATCATATATTTAGTAAGGGTCCACTTAACCTACACGAAGAGTCTAACAACAACCAAATTATCTAAATAAGAGCACATATTCATCTCACAGTTTAAAAAGACTGCCACTCAATTTTTAACTGTTCTACTATGCCAGTTAACAGAAAATAAGGTGGCTCGCTAGATCACACACGCTAGAAAAATAACAGCACTTCATCACATGTTGATACTATGCTAAATTTTCTACTGCCACCTTATATGTGTTGTACGATAGAATCTGTCCATATCATTTTAGAAAGTTAGCAGCATAGCTTCCTATGTTAATCAAATTTACATCAATACAAACTCCCTATTATCTCAAAACCTGAACACCCTTTTCTTATCAACCATCTCTATCTTTATTCCAACAAAACAAGCTCAAAATCTATTATATCAGACTTCAAAAGGGAGTTACAGAGAACAAAAGTCCACTGGTTTTGTTTTTTCCTGGACTTTGTAAATCTGGAAAGAAGTCTGATGTGTATTATTTTTGCTCCAAACTATGAAATTTACTTAACTGAATACTCAAATTTAATAGCTTAAGTTTACCATCAAATACAATGAAGCTGTGTTTACATTACTTTGAATAGTTCATTTTTGTATTCACTTGGAATAAGTTCTCTGTTATGCACAACTCAATGCCTTCTTTACTGAATTAATCAATCTGACATCTAGACAACATGGACTTTAAGATAGCTTCTGATAGCAGCTGTATCTTATGTTGCTCCCACTAAGTCCACTGAACGAGATTTCCTGCACATAACAGTCGATGCTAATTGATTATTGTTTATCCTGATGTTGAATTATGTATTATATGGATTTGCTAATTATGTACCCAGTCAATGGATGGGAAATTGGCACCGGGCTATTTATAAACGCTAAGATATACAGTACATGAGCCATTGAGGCAAAAGATACATCATATATGCGATTGGGAACCGTGAATTACATGGTATAAAGGGCGTCAAAACAATTGTGGTTGTAATTTACGAGTTGTTAAAGGAAACCGCAAATGCTCTAGTCAGGAGGGTGGAGGGATCAGGGGCAGATTAAATTTATAAGGTGAAACATGTTAAATGTGCAAATCAATATCTACATTTGCCTAGCAGTAACTCGTATTTTCCCCGGAAGTGTCAAAACACTTGAAATAACACTAACCATATTTTTGTATTGAAAAATAATCAGTATTCGACCTCTGATTCTGCTTCAATCACAACCTGATGACAATCCAACCCTATCAAACTTTCCCTTATTTTTAAAGTATTTGAGGTCCGCTATTTTGAATTGCAGGCAACTATTTTTTAAATTTTTGATTTGAGAAGGATAGAGCTTCCACAAACTCATCTGCAGATTTTTTAATGAAACCCTGCAATAAATATAAACTCACATAGAAAAATTTGTAAACAAAAAATTTGCATATCCTAAAGAAAACAATCAAAAACTGAGTGAACTGGATGATACCAATCCTAGAAAATGCCCGCAGGGGAAGCGAAAGTTTCGGGTGGGAATGAAAGTTTGCAAGTCGGTTAACCAACGCCTGAAGAAGTAGCGTGGTTTGCTAATTGCCATGCTGTTCCTGTAAACATTGATCAGTCACTATCAGCTAGAGTATGGAGATAAAACTGGAATCTAGGTGATAAAAAGATGCCGTATTATCACGAATTTTGGGACGTAATCTCTATCAACTTCTTGTCTGGTCCTCTATTTGGAAGTGCCAGCGAGAGCGCCCCAAACTATTCATCCTAAAGTGAAGCGAATAGTAAATCGTGCGGTAAGGACACACTTGTCTGGCTTCACATACACGCAATTTTCTTAATCGGGCAGCAGTCTGTCGGTCAGTACACTTCGTGCTTTTGGTTGTGCTACCTTTAAATCGAATAGTCTTGGAAGTTAAACAGCAAAGCAGATCACAATCACATGTAAGCTGCTGCAAACTTCTTACGCCTATCTTATTCTCAAATTTTGCATCAAATGCGAGTGTCGTTTACAAAGCTGACCGTATGTATCGATAATCATATGTATCGAGATTTAACTGATAACCATTTCACATGTTATGATAGATATAACACGAGGAACACCATAAGCAAGTAAGCAACAGAAATCAGTTGTCAGCTTCGTGTACTTACTTAGCCGATTGATTACTATGCATCTGGTACTCAGATCAGAAATGCTGAACGATTTCATAGCATACGGCGAGATTTACCCGTTTTAATACCTTCTTAACGATAGCCAGGCTAGGGTATTGATAAATGAAACAAAATCACAGAACACTGTCTTCAGTGATATTTCAAGTCCAGCGAACTCTGATCCTAGAGGTGACCACAGAAACCCTGGAGACCCAGCTAAATAACGTAAAATAAATATACAGTACCGGCATCATTTCACGAGTAAGATAAGATATATGCAATACGTAACTTTCACTACTATGAATGCAGGGTTTATGTTCAGACATCTACATGCGTATGAAATTGCAAATTGCTGGCACTTTCTTTCGTATTCGAAAGGGTATACACGATGCCATCGGAGACGAAGTACCGTAGTGGATTGGCATCCTTTAATATCAGCAAGCTCTAAAAACTCTTACCCAGAAGATCATTTTTCTGGAGAAATAAAATGTCTTAAGACTCGGCTATCAGACCAGCAGAAAACTAAAATAAAACTGGACAGTCACTACATGAGACCCTTCAGAGACCTTCTGGAACGATCTCCTCCAGTCAAAAATTCGATTTCGCAAAAACAAAATAAAACTACGACAATAGGCCTAAAAACATAGGGACTTGATTACATTCATCGAAATGGTACACGGTCAGGGCCAGTTTTCCACGCTTTGCCTTGAAACAGTGCAGATACAAACTCACATTTAGAACTGCTTTAGAATAGAATTGAAGGACACCTAAAGATCAAAAAGCCCTTTCAAAAGGCCAACCTTCAGACATCAACTTAGACCAACCAAATGCCAACAAATGTAAAATTAAGCCCCCAATCACAACAAAAATTTGGAAGAATCAGGTGATGGGACTGTAGAGAAACCAGAAGCCCCAGGGCAGTTAAAATGTTTCTGTGAAGGAAATCAAAGCAGTTGAAAATGTTACCTTCGGCCAAATCCTCAGAAACCATCGTCTCCATCTTATTCCAGTCCACGGAAAATCTCTTAAGCATTAGATACGTATTAATAGGATTACCGATGTATTTTCCTACACTCGTCCTATTTACCTCCTCTAAGGTATTCTCAACCCTGTGAAGGAATTTTTTCAACGCCGATAACCGATTCGTTTCGGTGTCCAAATATTTCTGAAGGGCTTGTGTGAGATCCTTCTCAGTTTCCACCAAATATTCGATGTCGGCTAAGGCAGTAAATATTTCACATTTTCTCTCGCCAATCAGTCCAGATATAAATAAAACTTTAAGAGCCATAAATATAAATGCTGTTCGCTTCATCTTGTCAATGGATCCTTCATATGACTATATTTGTATGCCTCAGATGAGTCCCGTTTCTGATTAACCTGTTAGCTTTGCCTTTCATCCCGTTTCTCTTTTCATTCAACACTGCTTGGGGAGCCTTTGAGAGAAATCTAGGTGAGCATTGTCTGGGTAAAACACGGAACCTACACAAAGCCATTCCGATGTTGATTACTCGCTCGGCAGGGGGTGCTATTTCTGGGAGCGACCTTTTTAAAATGAGCCTTGAGCTTAGATTTTAACAAAAACAGTATTCTCTCTGATTATGGCACTCGGCATATATATGTTTATGACAGAAATATATGGCTGGGACAAGTGGTATAAATCTCATCCAATCTTTGTATTTCATGCTAGACTTACCTTCTAGACGTATCGTAGTAATCGGGAGGAGCAGGGGCAAGTTCCAACACTTTTACAAAATGTTTTGTGACCTACAAAATAAACTGGATAGACATTGATAGTACAGACAATACCTTCCTCTCCCAACTTTGAGGGATATTTGCAATAGCCCTGCTGATATTTAATGATATAAAGGCCTTCAATTGTGTCTGTTGGTATCCGTTTATCAAAATCAACCTTTCTTAGTAATTTACCTTCTTTGCCAGAGACAATGTCTGGCGGGAGAGCAGAAGAGAGTGAATAGGTTTCCAGAAAGGACATCTTACAAGAGGCATTAGTCAAGGGATTATCGGCAGTAGTGAAACCCAGTACAAAAGACTCGTGTAAAGTGAGTAACAAGTATACTACGTCCTATTACCAATTTCTGCTTTTCATAATAAAGAGTCATAGCTACCCCCGTTACCCCTGTACTGAAAGGACAGGACGGGCAGCTCGCGCTCTCTCTCTGTCGCTCCAGTGCTTTAGGTGCTCCTGCCTTAGAAACCAACAGAACCAGGCAATTTCTTAGCAGGCACTGAGAAACGAAGGACGAAGAAACAGGCTAAGGCTACATGACTTCTTTATCCTGGCCAATAAAACATTCAGCTACTTATTGAGAGTTGAGAGGAGACACATATTTTATACGATACTTCTGTTTAAAGTTTTACATACAAGTGGTACACGCCCAAAGACGGATTTCAATAGATCATTCCAGTTTCATAGAAGTATCAAATCCCATTAACAGATTCAAAGTAAAAGAAAAGGTTTAGGTACATTCGTTGTCTTGATAGGGTTAAGTGCCACGAGCACATTCTGCCATGGTTTGGACTATCCTGCACCATCTTTCTCTGTCAGTTTGGAAGTTAGATACATTTGCCATCCTAGTCCACATTTCGATGTTCCTTCGCCATTTCACTTTTGGTCTTCCTCTACAGCATTAGTATGATAGGCCTAATGTTCTTTGATCCAGTCATTCTTCTAGGCCACTCATTATGTGTCCATATAAATACATATACATTCCAGCAATGCCTTTGTACAGGATCAGTTTCTTTAAAACCCGTTTATGCGTAGCCTACGTCTCTCCACCTATGCACATTATGCAAATTCACTAATACCAAGCCTCGAACACATCTACTTTTTCATTGTCCCGTTTTGTCCTTGCCCGAACTCTTTTAATAAAGAGCAATGCAAAAAGTCATTGTCCGCAAAAGCGTCACCGCACCGCAGCGGCTACTTCTCGACTTTTGTAGAAGGAATTATTTTCTAGGTGATATTGTTACTATAGCTTATGATCGCTTGATCTCGGCAGTGCTGTTGCCGCCAGTGTTGATAAGTGATCCCAGATGGACAGATTCTTCTACTTCCTCGATTATCGGTATGCAAAGACACCAATAAAGAAGGAGCGCTGTTTCCCATTTTTTAAGTGTAATAATACTTGTAATTGTTTGGAAAGCCGTAAGTCATTTAGTGACCAGCCAAAACTAGAGTAGCCGTTTCGAAACTCCCTGTGAGCACAATAAAGAAGATGGCTGTCGATAATAGAAAAACAATGATCAGTAGTAGTAGTAGCCTTCGCTATAGGCTTTTAAGGAAATGTTAGACTAGAAAGCCAAGGCACGTCAAAGATAACTCCGTTTCTCAAGCTAAATAAATCTTTTTCATAATAATCAGTGTGGTGTTCGCAAAGTCCGCTACACAAATATGACTCTTTGTAGATTCAACAAATACCTGTAACACATAGATGGTAGATGTTTACCATGTCGTGAGTCGTAGTCTTTTTCTCAGCTACATTTTGAGGGATACTTCTCCCATCTTCAGGCTAATGGGCTCTGGAACTTTTCGCGGTACGTGCATTACAATATATCTATATATATCTTGGTATTCTCTATATTGAAGGCTTCCAACATGATAAAACACATTTCATTTATTATTATGTTTAAGAACATTAATATACCAAGAAAATCTCTCGATTGGTTTCAACCCTTAGTGAATCAGATACTACCAAATAAGTCTAATTTATAGGTAGGTGTACCTCAATGTTCCATGTTGCGGCCTTAATTACATCTAATCTTTACACACTATGTTTATAGATCCTTAACAACTCTACTATTACGCAATGTTCTGATGAAGAAGCAGTCAAATTTCCAGCGAAAAAATAAAAATAGCTGTTACTAAATCTTATAATTTGTGTAGGAACTTATTTTCCTGGCTAGAAAACACAAGCTTTTACTAAATATATGTGAAATTAAAGTTGTACTTGAAAAAATCTTAAGAAATCTACCCGTTACTTTGATTTAAGTTTTAAAGGCAAAAATGATTGCAAATTTGATAAAACTTTTGCCTTTAAGTATTTAAGTTAAATTACCGATAGTTCTCTTACTTGCTCCTATTACTGTGATAAAACCTTAAAGATAATATGTGGGAATGTAGGGATTCTCAGGCTGGTAAAACACTAGTCTTATGTTAGGGTAACTTTATGAGCAACATGATGTTAACAATGATATTCTAGACTAAAGTGATTTACTCTAGGGTTTTAGGAAAAAAATATTACAAAAATTATGTATAGCAGTTATTGCCTAACAAAGCCACCAAAGGTATTTCAATCAGTTTAGAAGCTCGTCATTCTTATAGTTCCTTGTAAATTTTTTATCAAACAAGCCTTTTAACAGACGCAGTCTCCACCCCTCCATTTGCGTATTTAAGTGTCTACTGTGTATATTTGGCTGGAATTCATTAGTTGAATATTAATACGGGGCATGGATCATAATTATTAAACAGGCAATGGCATGACCGTGGAGCTCGTTATATTAAAAAGCAACATAGGCCAGATGGTTTTCAGCTTTTTCTCTTTAGATGATTTGAACTGTATTGCTCCAAATCCTTCTTATCGCCAGGTTTTCCCAAAAAATGACCTTCAGGTGATAAAAACGTTTTTGTATATAAAATAATCATTTAAAAAAGAAGAAGAGTTGTATGGGGATATTGTCGGGGGTAGTAGGATACTGCAGCTGTTGAGTCGTTCATGGAAGATTCTCAGGATTAATTACAGATTCTTTACAAGTAATTTGAGATAATACAAGAACAAGAAAGATAATAAGCTGCGAGATAATCAGAGAAACAGGTATCATTCCTGGAGTTAAACTTCGCTCCCACGGAATCTGAGAGATTAATGCTTTGATTTACGAACTGCATATATTTGAGAACCTTTAGGAGTTGGAAAGTTTGGATTAAAGAACAAATTGATTGAGTCATATTAAAACATCCAAAAGAGAAATAAGCATCGAATTGCGATGAAATGAATATTGGTGCCCACCGAGTGGAAGCTCATATGTAGACCTAAGGACAAGAACGGGCTTTGAAGTCCGGTCTCTATGCCTCGGATGTCAAAGTAAATGGGTTGTTTAACAGGTGATCTGAACTCTGGGGCGTCACCAAGGGGGTTAGAAGGACGTCGTAAACTAATTGTCTTTTAAAATGCAAAAAGTACATGTTTAAAATTGAACTTTGGTCTGAGTTGCGTATAGTTTCCTTGTCTATAAAGAAAGCAAGAAATTGAAATAATACAAGTAAGAGACTCGCTACATGTAGAATATAGAAGAACTTTATAAAAGAACTTTATCATCCTTATAAATGCCTGCATGAAGCGTCGTGAGGTGGATAGTGGAATTTTTTTGATTGAACAAGGGAGAGTCACGGTGATGAAAAGGTTGCAAATCCTTTGTCAAGGAAGCACACGACAGCAGCATGGCGTCCAAATTCAAATCACGGTGGTAACCATGACAGGATCTTTTGATAATTCGTTAAAGAGTAAAGTAAAATACAACGCAAGACCACAAGCAAAATCTAATTATTCGAGACGACAGAGACAGGATACAACAAAGGGAGGGAGGGGACTACCTCATAGAAAGGCATTATAGTCTGTTTCCTTATTATGAGTTTAATCATGCCAGCATACAAATGTGATGTATTTCAATCTCAGAGTATAAAAATTAGATAGTATCAATCTAAAATCACACATGTGGAATGGATGGGTTTGAAGTTATTAACTTTGGATAGAAGAGGGATTTTAGCGGGTCATTTTACAGAAATTGGCGATTTTTGTAAATTGTTGTTCAATCAGATCAATGAGAGCAACCCTGGTGCCCTATGGCCCCACATGGAAAAAGTGCTGTGGATAATTTAAAACGGAATTTGAATTTAACAAGCAACTAGTGACATTTATGACTTCAACTCCAAAATTTCAAAAGGGTAATCGTTTCCTAATGGAGTCTTTAAAATAATTTAATAAGTATTGTATTCCTTCAAAATTTTTAGGATGATGTGAACAAGTTGTAAATCGATAATTACTTAAAAATGTCCCTCAACAGCCTTTTGTCTTAGTCCTTACAACGATCCTCAGCAACTCCTACAGTTGGGAATGACTGATTAAACTAACCTACTCGGACTTCTACGATATTTACTTTATTGTTAATGCTCATTTCATTCAGCTTTCTATGACTCCTGATATATTATGCCCATATGTTTATATGAATGTTTACACTACTAAGCAGTGGTAAAAAAGGAAAAGCGAAATACCGCAGTTACCTTAGGTTTCACGTCCTATCTGCTGACGTTCTTCAGTTGTCTGGCTGTATTAGGCTCCACCTTGTTGTATTAAGCACTCTAGCAACAGCATCAATACTTGTTGGCATACACAAGCCTATATGTTATGCTTTTTTAACATGTAGTTTTATAATGTTTATTCATATATATATTTATATAGTTATAGTGTTATAGATATATAGATATATATATATATATGTAAGTCTGGGTTGGATTTCCATTGCATTTTGTTAAACTGACTTCTCATATACCACAGACAATATGCAATAATGGCCTTACTCGTACAATGCTTGCCATGTACGAGAATAAATAATTTTTCAAATATCGGAGACGATCGGCGCTGATCGCCTGTCAGAAAAGTTCAATCAAAAGATCATACGTATCCATCAGTGACTATGTCTAGGGTTTTAGCCTTGTACTCAAAATGTACAAAGTGTACTCAAAATAAGGCACTTTGTTTATCCGGGTCACATGACCACACGGGTGCGGCACATGGAGGGGTTTATCGAAGAAATAGCCTCTGTGATCAATAAGTTCAAATCAAATTTTCCCTCATGGATCAAGATACTCAGCATAAATTTCCTCTAAGATTTACAAAAGTGTTCTTTTTCGGTCAAAGGGCTACATTTCCCAGCAGACTCCAAAATTGTGATCTGGTGCGAGTAAAAAGTTTTGACAAGGTGGCTTGGTGCTCATGTGCCTTCCTAGGTATTATTGGAACAGCTCCCTGTGTCCTGAAATCTGACGAAAGTGCCCTGCAAAAGTCATATCTAGTTAAAGTTTTCATAACTTATGTTCATGATGCACTGTAACTTTACCTAGAGTTCATTGCAGGGTAAAAAATTGAAAAGGATACACCCTTTTTCATCAAGAAGTAACACCAAGTTATGTTGGTCTGCTGTTCAACTTTGTTTCTCTCAATCTTCGTAATAGTAACAAATATTGAGTAGTTGGTTTGTAAATGCTGAGTTATTGGGAAATAATGACGTACTGTCTAAGGAAAACTGTATTTTCTAAACACACTATTGTGGGTTATAGAAATGTCTTAGTGAGAGAGTGTGGTGTAGTGAAACGATATCCCAACAATAGACATCCCAAATTTCTCTGTCACGTTGTTAAGGGACCGTAGTTTTAATGGAAAAGCATTGTAATTTGTGGAACTGTGGAGACCGATTTTTCACCATCGAGATTTTATAACACGGATGTCTACTTTCAGGCATAACTGTAGTTTCCCAAACAGTGTAAAAGCGCATACAACGAACAGAAGTTATTATGACCCTAGGTAAATTTACACTAGAGGAATTCAACTCCGTTATAGCCCAAAAGCACTTTTGTTCTCCGTATTTAATAATTATTTAATTATCGAAACAATCAGCATTATAGAAAGAACTCATTAAGAACTATATACCTAGATCCTGATATGTAAGTGCTCTGAAAATGAAATGTGACGTCCTGCAGTTGTGAAACAGTTCTATCGTTGTACTGTCCAATAATGCCCCGGCCATCTAACCTGCAAACGGTTATCTGCAATCTATGATTGGGGATTGTAAGAAAACAGAAATAGGTTGCAACGATATTTGTCACACCGAGAAATGCATCAATGCAGTACGTTGGCTTTAACCAGGGAAAGCATAATATCGATAGGTTCGCATAAAATTAGGGGGCTCCTCCTCCCAACACATGAGGCTACCACGACACTAATCTACGATTTAAAACTCCTTGTCATAAGAGTTACATGTCATTCAATTTAACTAGTGAATTCATGGGTTAGGTATTAAAGAAACAAATACAAAAATCTCTTTTACTTTCATCTCAAACCGTTGACTTTTGAATCACGCCAGAGGTCGAACGAATTCCGAGTTTTCAATGTTCCGTGTTTTCGTAAGACCGCAATTTACTGAATAATTGAGGACAGACACAGGGGCTCAAGATGAAATCTGTTTGGTTGCTGGTGGGCATGATAAAGCAATTGGGTGTTACTAGATGGACGAGTATCCGGAGGGAATGACTGTAGGGTAGTTGTGATACAGCGCACGAACTCTCAAAAGCAAGCTATTTTATTGAAGAAAGACGTAATAGTAGCTAGAACATCTGTCGTGAGTGACCCTCGTGAACGCCAAGCACGACACAAGACGAGAATGGCCAAGAAATCGACTAAAATTACAACTCAGCAACAGACCGGTGTTCATAGCCTTGCACGGCCTTCCCTTAGTATTGTTAGTACTATGTGCAACTTTGAAATGCGAATGTTAGTAAAACGACTTCACCCTTGGGGCACTGGGGCGATTCTACACGCCTTTTACCCGGTGGGAAAGGTATAGTAATCTGGAAACGTAATCAGAACAAAAAAGATTACCTACGAGACTTTCGGCTTAATATCCGCAGGAAGGGTTTCTACAATAAAAATATGCTTTACACAAAAACAAAAGCAAACAGAAACCATCTGTTTCAATCATGAGCATGCAAATTACACATTTTCTTGAATGGCTGTGACAGAAAGTACTCCCCCGTTCTCTTCGGGTGCAAAAATTTAAAACAGTCTATAGCAGTGTTCTTCATTTGCCAGTCACCTTTATTTACATTACCAATGATACCACATATGCACATACAAAATCAACATCGAACGTGCGATAAACGAAATGAAATAATTCAAGTTGAACATCCTGACAACCCAATCAGTGCATATATCAATGCATCAGTACTGTGAGGTCCCTTAAATTTAACAAAAACTCTTTATTGGAAATTGCTTTTTTAACCGTCAGATCTGTTAATTGTTGATTTAAATTACCTGCCCGTAAAGAAAGACTTTAATTTTATTCGGTCCGCAAGAATAAAAAGGATGTGTAGAACGTGTCTATATTCCCCTCTGAAAGTAGAACTCATTATTGTGTCGCACCCCCTCCCCACCCCTGTAGAGTCCACATTTCTGGCTCGCTAGCTTTTTAGGCACAATACGGTCACATGGGGTGGAAATGAGTTGATTTTTCAAGAGTTCTGCGGGGAGGGTTAAACCCATCTGACTGTGCCATCGAAGACCTCATTTACATGAGATCGGACCCATTTGGGAGAGGATCTATTTGGATCTGCACTCGTTTTTAACGGCGTTTTCACGGGTACGGATCCAAAATTGTCATGCCTTTGGACGAGATCGGATCTATTCGTATCCGCTGCAAAGTGCATACGCGGTAAATAATTTTTAAATTATGGCGGGAAGAGTAGACCTGCTCATGTTGTAAACACTAAGCTGCACTGCTGATCTCGCTCTTGTTTTGTTCGTTCTTTTCATCAAGATTGAGATGGATTCAGATAACCGAAGCTCAATTGTCACAAGTATCATTTCTGCCCTGTCATCGTATTTCATAAACCTAAACATCGATCCATTTGGATCCCGATCCCAAGCGTTTACTCGAGACCTGTATGGTACCGGAGCCAAACGTGACCAGTTTAGAAAGCGATCCTAAACGAGTACGTATGGCAGATCCAGATGCGATCGGATCCACTAGGTCTCGTGTAAACGCAAGGCCGATCCGCACCAGTTTGGGTACGGATCAGTTTGGATCCGCTCTCGTATAAACGCGGTCGTAATTACTCTTTCAATTTCTGGCAGCAATCTAAACTCTGGCATTGCATGACGCTTTTTACGTGCCCTGAAATCTTAATCACGACTCATATTCTTCTTTTTCCGGCCATAATTTTCTCTTAAATAGTTAAATAGGGGCCAGTCGCCTTTACCCCTCCACAGCTGCCTGGTATGTGCATGTTCAGCTGGCAGTCCTTTCTTCTCCATATCAGCACGAACACAGTGCTACCAGCTCTTCCTGTACCTCCCTTGACTTCATCTTCCTTGCACTGCTTTTACCTTTCTCTTATTGATGTAGCTATGGCTTCTGCTCTCATGGTCATACCATCTTAATCTCATTTCCTTAATCTTTTTTCTTATGTTGGTCTCTGCAAAGTCTTTCCTGATGCTCCCGCTCCTCCTCGGGTCATGCAAGCTTACTCCCATTGTAGAGTTCGCATCTCAGTCTTCTCCAGGAGTCTGGCTTCTTTGGACCTGATGATTCAAGGCACCATGCAACAGTATTGGTCAAATAACTGTTTTTGTACAACTTGGACTTCAGATTCCCTCACAAGCCTTTATCAAAAACGACTTTATCATCTCCTTCAACTTCATTTAAAATGATTTAACCCGCAGTGGCGATTCATTCGTATCAATGCGTGGCAATCATTGTTTTCCCATCATACCTCATTTGAAGCATCCTTTAAACCCTGAAAGATCTTCCTGAAAATATATAACATAGTTGTAACCCCAAGGAGAAAAAGAAAGTGTAGGAATCTACAATCAAGTTTCGAAAAAAACAGTGAACCCAGTGAGGTAGCCACGGTTTAAAAAAGGGGCGAAAACTGGAAGGAGTACTACATCACTTTGATGGGGCTCTTCCCCGTTCTCCCCAGAATTTTAAGACTTATAACGCATTTTAAATTTAAAATATATATCATTTTACAAAATTCGCTGATCTTAATTTTTATGAGATCTTGTCTAGTTACTGTAACTTTTAGGGGCTGTCCCGGCTATACACTCCTGTACCATAGATTATGAAAATCAGTTTCTGCCTCCACCATGTTTCTTCTGAAGGACAATTTTGTCCATTTCAGTTCACATTAGAATCTAATTATCGTAAAGCTATGCCTATTCAAACATTATAGATAGTTTCAATTCCATTTACTGCAACCGACACAGATAAATACCTTTAGCTACTGACTCGAGAAACTAAATAAACTGTAGGTGTCTTAGCGATAGCGTAGAACATACATACAGAAATAACTATTTTATAAATCCGCAGTTACTAAACTTAACAACTATATAACAAATAAATACAATGGTAATCAAGATCGAATGATAATATATAATCACGCGATTCAGACAGGCTGATACTGCTCCTTTTGATGAGCAGTCGCAAGCCACAGGGAGTCGAGATACGTTACGGCAGTAGGCTCCTATTAGAAAGACTGATGAAGTATGCTCATAGCGTTTTACTGCCCCTCTTACTGCCAATCTCTGAAAATCGTTATAAATTTTCCATCTGTTTCATCAAACAAATCGTTAGGGTGTTTTATGTGCTTGATTCTCAAATCTCGATGAAGAGAAAGTTTTCAAATTGAATTCATGAGATTTTGAAGCGTGTACCTGAGCCCTCTATTTACCCTGACGCCTATACCAGCCTCCAAAACTTTTCATCTAGGCTTTCAATAGTTTCAAGTAACACGTGAAAATAGCAAGAGTTACTTTATAGATGTGAAAAGTTTACTTCGAATATGTTAACCATAGGTCTTCCAACACTTCTGCAACGTTCATCCATCGTCTATATCCGTCCTTGTTACTATTAAAGGGTCCTGATCCCTCTATTTTCATAAACCATAGATTAGAAAGCTATAATCATGATATGGGAATCCTTTCAATTCTGTTGCGCCGTATATGACCCTGTCTATCTAGGTAGAAGACTTGAGGTGGTTCTTAGCAGTGCATCCTCGTCCAAAGTTCGACTATCCCTGTGCACGAAGTAATTCAAATAGACAGGATTTCACTTTCCTTTTTGCCCCGAAAGGATGATTATTTTATTGGCAGTTACGTTTTCCAAACAAATTATGTCACGCTGAGCATAATACATACTTGACTTGACTTACTGGACTTAAAGCTCAGGCATCTTTACCCCTTGCTCTCTCTGCATTCCTACTACGCCAATCTGACCTGTTCATTTTTCCTCTTCCAACCGTCTCAATTTGGGGTGCAGTATCTTTGCGAATGTGGTCGATCCGGCTTAAAGGTGGACGTCCAATAACACAATACACAATACATAACAAGTTACTTAATGTTGACTTTGGTTTGGTGGTGTGTTTCTTGTCTATGTTGTGACACACAGCTTCAAAATGTAAACTTTGGCCTAGACGTAGACGGACGTCATAGATCTCTTGCAGCATCTGACAAGATAATTTCAGGTCTATTCTATAGAGTTTCGTAACGTTCCTTATAAAAAAGTGTTGCCTATGTTGACTTTAATCAACGTATAACTGATTATGGGAGGCTAGAATAAATTTTATAGAAGAAGGCATGTAAAATGATGACCTTAGATTATCCAAATTCGCATATATCCATCCTTACAGAGTAATTACACGTTATTATATACTCTTCCAACTCATTTAAAATTGCCCCTATTTTAGCTTCATATTTTGGAGATAATTAAGGGTGCACTGTCCTTGTATTTAACGTAATGCCCCTTCTATAACAATTATGTTTGCGGAATAGTTTAGAAGAGGAAAAATGACTGACTTAAAACTGAAATAGTTTATCCAACATACTTGTATGTCGTTATTCATCTATGTATTGAAGTTATGTCAATTGTATCCTCTGCTATCTACTATATTTGCTGACTGACAATCTTCTTCAAACCAATATAGATTTTCCTTTCCTTACTGGAAGGAAACCTATTGTATACTGTTGAAAATGTCTGTTTGGATGTTCCTCTTCTCCTTGCAGACCATTGATCCAAACTCAACCAAATTTTGCTCAAAAATTTTTTGAGTCCCAGAAAAGGTTTTAGCCCCATCAGAAATCAGGGTCGTCCAAAGCTTTAAAATGCGCGTTAAAATGCGCATGCAGGAGGCCGAAATCAAAAGTGTCGTGCAAAAAGGGTAAGAAGTGCAATGTACGAAGCCTCCAATCAAGAACGTTTACGTCACTGTCCTCCCAAATTAACCCTAAAACCGTTGGGTGACCACAAAATTAACCTACAACTTCTAATAAGGGAGATAGAGCATTGGCCTCAATCAGCTGGGTAGTGGCCAAACACGTGGCTAGCATGCAGCTTGCGAAGTCTACGAACGTGCTCTCGACTTATTCAACAACTAACTCTATCTTACTAATGATTTTCCAATTCAATGACTGTCTGCGTGAGCAATGTCTGTATGTTGCCTTTTGTCACCACAGCACTCCTATACATACAGACATCATTTTTTGCAGGCCTAAGCTTTCCGGGTAACACCGCGTACATTCAGCTAGTTTCTATATAAATACAATTTGGCAATTACTTTTTGAAACATGCAAACACATTTCATTGACTAATTGATGTTTGAGAGTAGGTGTCTGCAGTGCTGCCTTCCAATGTCATTTATGTTGTGCCGATAAAGATAGAGTGAATTACATTAAAATCCCTAAATGCAACTCAATGTACAACTCTGTTGCAAACAGAGAAATCTCAGTGTTATATGCAATGCGTTTGCATGAAAATAATGCAATTTTTTTTCAAGGTCATGGCAACGATTTGGAAATGTGCCTGTGTGTGACTGTGTGTGAGTCTGTCTATCTGTCTGTGAGTCTGTATATCTCTCTGCCTGTGTGTCTGTCTGTTTGTCTCGGTGTTGTTTGTTTGTGTTAGTACCAATAAACTGTCTGTCTGTAGCTGTAAGACCCTGTCATCTGCCTTTTCCAACATTTTTGTTTCTACTACAGCTGTTACGTAAGGAAATCTGTGTATTGTTTCCTTTCCTGGGCTATTCCAAACGGAGTGTAGTTTACATTTATGAACATACATAATTATTCCCATATTATTTTCCATTAGTTTTGTAATGTGCTATAGCAGCTTTCAGTTCTCACGCTCGAAAAAGGTTGCCTTTTCTCATGTTTGTGGTAACCAGTTCATTTAATCCTCAGTTCATCTCACCGATTGGAAGACATGCATTCCTCCAAACTCACTTTCTATGTATGTATGTATGTATGTATGTATGTATGTATGTATGTATGTATGTATGTATGTATGTATGTACGAATGTATGAATGTATGTATG
>JAAAKL020007879.1:0-16440 GCA_010016065.2 Carybdea cf. marsupialis auct. non (Linnaeus, 1758)
AATATAAATAGAGTATTCGTCGTAGTGGTTCTTTCTTCGGGTTGAACACTTCAAACGACAACCTCAGTTAAATTTTGCGTATCGTTCAAGCTGAATACTTCAAACAACCTCTCATAAAATGGCTGCGCAAGAAATTGTTAATGAAGCCGTTAAGGCGATGTCCTCAGTTTTAGAGGAAAAATTTCAGGCTTTTGCCCAGCAATTCAAGGACGAAAATTCGTCGACTATCGAACTGGCAGTAAAGAAAGCCAAAAGGGAAACATTTTCTTGCAAGAAGAAAGGAAACCAGCAGCAGTACGACCACTGCCAACAGGTACTTGAAAAGTTTGACGAGTCTTTGGATCATCTTAAGGCGGGATCCGCAGGAAAACTAAAGCGATCGCTGGAAGAGGGAGCTAACCTAGTGGAGAAGCGAATTAAGGCCATCAAGCTGGCTGATAAAAGCGAATTTGGTTGGGCTACAGTCAGCGAGTATCTAAGCGACGACCTCGCCTCAGATTCGGACGACGAGAAAAGGATGTACCGAGCCGAAAAGAGGGCAGAGAGAAAGGTTAAAGAGAAGCAACGTCAGAAGAGAACAAAGTCCCGCTTTTCTTCCCGCAGTTTACCATCATTGCAATTCGGAGGGCGTCAAACCGTCGAGAAGACAATAGCGCCAAGAAGTCGTCTTGGTCCTTGTTACAAGATAAGTATCAAAAATGTATTTCTCTTTAACAGTTATCTAGTCGAGATATTAATCTTTCTGTTTGTTCTCCTCCCTTCTTTAGGACATTCTTTGTGACTTTCGCATGTTATGTTGTCGTGTACCGACCCATAACCAATAACTCAAATTCTTGTTTCGTTATTTCCTTGCTGTCATAGGATCAATGATTCTGTTGATAAGGGCAGAATAGGAAGTAGTTAAAAAACAGAATGTTGTAATACACAGTCATACAAGAGGATATCCCTGTTAACTGATCGATGAATGGCTGACGTATACATAGCAGAACAGTCACTTGATCATGCTGAGCCGTATCAGGAAAAGCATTGTTTGCCTGCTTATAATAATGCTGCCAGCAAGTAGTGATGAACTGGATTCAAATAATCTATTAAAAATGGGTTTTAGTACCAAATAAGATAACTACACAGTTATATGAAATATCTCTACCTTCAATATCAAATGTCTGTTCGAAGCATTAAGATTTTGATGACAATTATCGATAATCAGTGGGGTACTGATTCTCACTTAAATGTCAACTGAAATCTTTCTTTAGCTATGGCATCCTTATATTACATTTGGATTGTGCAAGGGTAATGTCATGACCAACTTGTATATTTTTCTGCGAGCTTCTCGAATCATAACATGACCACTCATCATATATAGATCATCAATGCATTTTGATGTAAACATAATAAAATAACTGTGAAACCTATTTAACATATTGTAACATTATTGAGCACCACGTGAAAAGCAAGTGAAATAACATAAACACAACTTATAGTCGTGAGCAAAAACGTTAGCCACCTTCCCTGGAACGTATCCTTTGTAAACCCATCTTTCTTGACAAATGTAAAATAACAGTTTTAAAATATGATAAAAATTGTGTCTGTTGTAATCAGTTAAAAGAAGCAAAGCCCCACAAATTTAAAAACTCTAATGACACTTTTGAAATCCGTACCCCATTTGATTGTAATAGCTTCAATCTTATTTATGTCACTATATGTTCAACTTGCAAAGAAGAGTACATAAAACAAACCAGAAGATCTATCAAAGAACGACTAGTCCTATATAGACAACACATCAACCACCCAGAATATCAGAAGCTGCAAGTAGAGGAACATATCAGAAATTGCGGGAAAGGGAACTTGAGCATTATACCATACCATTTTCCCAAATACGTTCATCAGATAAATATACAAGAGAAAACCATGAGTCCCTATTCATCAACAAATACAAACCCAGTCTTAATCGTCGAGTCTAACTCTAACTATGTAGAACTCGAATCGAATACGAACATTCTATCGAATACTGTATAGAACACTGTCATATATTGAATAGTCTACAAATCAAAACATAAGGATGTTTTCCTTGCTTCTTTACTTCGTCCTAAAGAATCCTTGTTGTACTTTCGTTGGTCAAGTTAGGACATACGCTTCCTGTACCAGTTATATGCGTAAGACGGGGGCGGACACGGGTAGAACACTAACGTGCGCGATCACGTCATCAAACATACACTCATGGCACTGATGCTCGTAACGATCCGAGAATCACAAAGGGGAATTGGGGCAGTACCTGCGCTTAATGGTATGCTATTTCGCGTAACAATGTGAACGTCGATTGGATTGGAGTAGAAGGATGACATCAGCGTACCCTTCTGCTTACCTTTAATCCATTATCATATTATATACCATCACCTCTAAATAACGCATGTGAAACTTCAGTGATCAAAGGTAGTCAAATGGCTATTCGAAACTGTTTGTGATATACTAATCTAAAGTGGTTATCAAACTATTACCCTAGATATTATTGAAACAAAATCTCGTTTGGAAAGAGACTTGGCTTCGAAAAATGGATTTTTAAATGTAACTGAAGAAATGATAAAAGGAGTAGTGAATGTAAATGACAGAGAAAGTTGTTATTTGAAACAACAGGACGATATTGTGGCATAACTCATACATGAAAGGAGCATTATGGATAAAGATACTGATCACGCTGATGTATCAGCACTATTTATTAGAAAGTTTAAAATAATTTGATAACAGAGAAAGCTGAATATTTATCAATTACTTTGTGTTGCTTATGATATTGCATCTGCAAACAGGCCACGAACATTAAACTAGTGACACACATGTTATAGGCAACAATGAGCAAATGACGCAGAGTGAAACTGGAATTTATCAAGTTCCAAAGTTAAGATATACCGTTAAGCTTAAGATCAGGTTGGGTAAAGCACTGCTTTATCAACGAACATACTTTTTCTAATGAGAACAAGTAATATGGAAGAATACTCCTCTTTACCAATTTTCAGAACATGACTTTGGTCAGAAAAAACCCTTTTGCAAATAAATCTGATCATTTTCCACTTACTGTAACTTTCCAATCTGACCCTAAACTATAATAATACATTATATTTGAGTTAAGCCGGATCACTAGCATACTTTTCACCCCGCTGCGTTAGCTCCCAACCCCATGTACTGAGCGAAGCTGTTACACTATGCCAGATTGAGTTGCAACAGGGGCCCTGACTCTTCGAATGAACATCCCTCTCCAAAATCACTTTGGCTAAACAAAATCAGTTGTTCTTATTTCATTCAAATAACCGCAGTTTCATCATGTTCCAAGTTGACTTCCTCTTTTAGAAATTGATATACTTTGATTAGTTTAAAACGGCCAGCTATAGTTATGAGTGGTTAATCTAGACGGATAGCGACATCGAATTATTCCTTGAATGCAACAAAGTATACGTATCGCAGTGTCAGTTCGAAGGTTAAAGAAACCTACGTTTACTGGTCTATATACTAACTGGTTTTCCTTTGTTCAATTCAACAAAAAATTAATCTGGTTAAGTGTCTCGCCTTCCGAGCTCTGAGGATTTGCCCAAGAAGCGAAGTTTACGTCCCAGAAAGTTCATGGGCCTCATTGTTGCCAACTTTATCTCACTCTACCGTGGATTGGTAAACAATCTTCCGAATTTGGTGACAAGATCAAGGCCGCCGTGACCCGCGCTAGGCCGGCATGCACAGTACCTATTGTTTTTACGTCTATAAAATTGTTCCCCTCTGCCAGAAAGGAAGTCCTGCCCTACCTCATGAAAAGCAATGTATTATGTCAGTATACAATGCCGTTGTGGAGCTCGGTATGTAGGGCGGACTTCCCAAGTTCTTGAGCAGAAGGTACGACAGCACGTACCAGCTATTTTATTACAAGAAAGCAATGCAAGGCCTACAAGAAAATGTAAACCTGTAACCAAGCAGGAGGGTTTTGATTCCGCAATTGCACAACACTTAATGTTAAATCGAGACTGTTGTGAAAATTTTTCAATAGACTGGTTCTCGATACTCGAGCAAGCGCGATCTGATTTTCACCTAAAGGTTTTAGAGCCAGTTTACATTAAGCTGTCTCGGCCTGATCTTTGCTGCGTGTAAATAAGTAACCAATAATATTCTTTGCAAAATCTTTCTCGATCCTCTGTTTTGTATTGATTATTACGTGTTGGTTCTGACGAGAGTCATTCGAAAAAAGCTTTACAGCCATTAACAATGAGTTATCTTTCAACTTAAAGAAAGTGTAGAATCTACATGCGAGCAGATAAGAGTGGGTTGGGTTCTTTTTGGAAAGACATCCTGTTTTGGTAACAGAGAAGAACTCTTCAGAGAAATTCTCAAAACCTGGATCCTTCGTTTTAAATCTTGTAAATGATATTCCCTTTATCTCACACGATCGGTTGAATACATTTCAATGCTCTCGTGAAAAAAATGGTTCCCCATTGGAAAGCGATTTCACATCATTGCTACAAAATTAATGAAAACACATTTCTGTACTATTTCTGTAATCTCCAATGGCTTAGTACACAATAGAAGCGTCCAATGCTTCCACCAGGACTTACATTTGTAAAATCTAACTTATTATTTTTTGTTTAAAGTTCCCTATTATTGCAGCCTCCCCATCTATTTGAAACACCCTTAGAGAAAATAAAACACTGTAGCAACCTCAGTATCTACTGCTATCGGTCTTCACATATGTGCGCTGGACCTCACGTTGTGTGGTGCTGTTGACAGAATCCTCTGTTGACACACTGAAATTTGTTTCTACTACTCTAGTAAGGAAGTTCCATTTTTGAAATTATCCCACCAGCCTGGGCATAGTCCAGAATCGTGTAGGGTCTTTGGCAATCCTTCAATGACGCCGAACACGAGTTCTCTTTCTAGACGAAAGGGTTAGCAGCGGTGAAAACCTTCTTCGTCGTGCAACATAGCACATGGCTGTCAACTGTAAAGGGAATAATGTAGCTTGCAGAGCAGCAGATAATCCAGCATGTGTCATAACATTTTCGTTATAAGGTTGAATGTTTATCTTAACTCTAAAATATCACAATTATCACGAGCTTCTGGATAAAGGACTACAAAACATCGAATTGTTTAGGTATAACTGTGAAATAAAACGAAGAAATTTTATATCATAAAATGTCTATTTGTGTTTCTCTTTTTCTCTTACTAGGCAAAATGAGAACTATAAACCCCAAGATTCGTCAAAGTTTTAGCCCTACAATGGCAATTGACAAAAAAACATATCATCAAATGCCACCATGACCCACATGTATGACAGCTGTGAAGATGAATGTAGCTTTCAGTATGCCCAAACTAGTAATCACATAGAATACTTTCCGGAAAATGATTTGAATGTAGGTCAGGATGAAGAAATAGCAACAAGTCCTTGGCATCAAATTTTGATAATGTGCAAGATTTCTTAGATAACCTGCCTGTTTATACCCATCGAAGAAGTTGAAGCTCTGGAATAAGCCACAAGACAACAGACTAAAAAGTGTTGAGTAGAAGCAGCAGAGGATCAGGAGGATCACAGGATCCACTGTTCATCCAGTACAGACCAAACTCCGTAGTTTAGGAACAGCAAGCACCAGTGGAAAAACCGATAATCTTGTCTCACTGATTCTTGGCGATAAACAAGTTGATGCTGATCTCCAGCGTTGAAGTATGGCCGTGAAATGGCGGCAGAAGCCCTGTTAGCATACAAAAAAGTTCAAAGCTCTCACGAGTGCTTTGTAACTGAGAGTTGTGGACTGTTTGCTCTAAGAGAGCTCAATTGTAAGTGCTGCGGTAAAGGATTAGTTGAAGTCAAATGCCTCTTGAGTATTACTTATTGCAAACCAAGTGAGTCACCAATGTGTCTCTGAAATTGAGAGAGAGCAGTCAGAGCAGTCAGGAGTAACTGAAAGGATGTGGTGTGACTTCTTTGTTTATACCACCCATGGACATCACTTAGAAAGAATAAAATTTGATCTTGTATTTTATGATCAACTTGAAATGTCCACCACAGATTTTTTCCATCAATCTATTGCTGAAAAGTTAATCAAAGGGCACAGTAAGTAGAACAATAAGAACATTGCTATGCCAGTACAATATCATGAAATGTTCTACATATTATAATATGAATACAAGCAAGATATCATTTATTCTGTAATCAGTTCTACCAAACATCAAAGAACAAGGTTGCCATTAACAAAAGATTTTATTCTAAAAGTGTTTTTTAGTTGACATACAAAGCTACAAAATCATTTTTAAGTTAAGATATTATGGTGGGATGAAAAATAAGCAGTTTACAACAACTTGACAGGCATGTATCATTCAATTTTGTTGTCCCTAGCAGTATAATAACTAAGTAGTAATCTTGCTTTATCATGTTCACATATAAATATTATCAAAATTAAAGTATATGTAAGAAGAGTCAGTTACCTGCCACGTCAGATTGATTACTTAGTAAGCTTGCATCTTATAGAGACACCACGAAAGCTTATTAGTTTTACTTTAAAAAAGAACCCTCCTGCAGTCTTTTTGATCAATTCTTATTACTAAGTATACAAAATCACACATACACATATGGAATCTGTGCCTCAAGCAAAAGCCAAGGGTTTTCTTGTAAATATATAGTTTTTAACTTAATGGCCTTTTAACCCATTTTAGTTTCATCTATCTATCTTACATATACATATCTGTATGTGTGTATTTTTCTTCTTCTTTTTTCTGGTGGGGGGGGGGGGGGTTAAATTTTTCCTCTATCATGAAAAATGGATATTTAGCAGTTAAGACAATGCAATAACTACTTGTCTGATGCTCTACCTCCCCATGCTTCTGATAAAACGAAATTATACCATTTGGGGCAATACCAAAGAGAGATTTAACCGTATTGTGTCTTTTGCAATCAGACTATGTAAGCGCTTGTAGTTCAAGGTGTCTTGGTCGATTTATGAGTAACTCTGTGCAATCAACACAATACATCGAAGGCTTGGACATTTCGTTTTCACTAGGGCAGGTAGCCATTAGGAGAGCCACGGTAAGAAACCTCCACGCGAGATTCTCTTACGAAGAGACGAAACATGCAACGCCGAGTAACATGCCACGTTGACAGGACGCAACAACCCGTTTAACGAGGAAGGTTCTCTGGAATGGGTAAGAGGTCTGCAGTATCTTCTCTACCGCAGAAAGTAAAGGCAGCCTACTGCGGGAAACTAAGAACCTAAGTCGAAAACAAAGAAAACCAAAACGGTGTGAATGGATTTGCGTCTGCAAGGGTCAACTCCTTGGCAGGTCGGAACCGTCATGGTGTGCCAGTCGCGCCCGTACGTCATCAAGCAACTGTTTAAGAGCGTGAAAAACTTCGAATAGCAACATGGAACGTAAGAACTTTGTTCCAGAAAGGGAAGCTTGACAGTGTCCTGCAAGAGATGGAACGTCGACATGTGGCTGCAATCACACTGGCTATTTCAAACAGTACTATTGTGTTCGACACAAATCTTTGGCTGCAACTTATAAGTACCATTTCCACATCCAAAAACTAAACATATTCTCAAGGTTCTGTTGTGAAATGAAAAGACAAAGTATATGTCACTACTTGAATCGAGTAACCATAGCCTAAAGTTATATTTAGATCATGCAGTCGTGTTCTTGCGTGAAAGATAGTGCTGTAGAAGTAGGTAACAGCTTGGTTTCACATTTAGCTTCAATCAGCTATCAGAGATCCGTTACAAAATTCTCTCCTTCAATTTAGTTTAAGATAATAAAAGCTTAATGGAAACCAGTGCAGGGTATAAAGTTGGCCTCGTTTTTTCTATACGCGCTATCTTAAAGCTTGTTTAGAGATGTACCCACCTAGCTTTACCCATCCTGTCTTACAGTTGTACATCAAATAGGTGTTCGTTTTTGCTTAGTCAATATGTAAAAGCTGTACAAGCCTATTGCCTAAACGAAGCTGCCTCGGTTCACAATTACATGAAGACTTTCCCCTTCTTCCCCAGACAACATGCCAACTGTCTAAAATCGTTATACAAATCATGGGTATTGAAGATTAGCTCAGAAGGAAAGAGAACCGAAAGTAGTAAGTAGAATACATAACTTTGTTGCCTTCTGCGCTGTCAGGACCCTGATATTCAGGAAAAGAAGCGAACTACTGGCAGAACAGTGCAGATTTTTTTATGGAAGCCTGCAACTGTACTGCAAACCGACTCAAGGTTCTTTAAACTAGCTTGCAGTGGTTGCCTACAAAATCATCGCCATGATATGCCTCAATAACAACTTTGATCTCCTCCAGCTTAAAGTTAGTTATTCTCTGTGGGGCATATCGAATTACAATTCGTAGCTTTCAGGTCAGCACATGTCTTGTTTAACTCTACGATTTATAAATGTAGAGAATCCTCCTCCCCTAAATTGTTACTCACTTTCTCCTTTAGAAATCAAATAACTCCTCCCTGAGTTTATCTCTACACTCAAGTACATTGAACTAAACGTGCCACTGAGAGGTTTTCTATCAGAGTCAAGCATTTACACAACGTATGGAAGTACCTGTTACAAGCATCACAATGTATACACGTTACAACACTATCAACTGAAGTGATGCAACATACTCAGGAACTTCATTCCTCTAGCTTTTTCTGGAACCTGACTCCTCTGTAAGTCTAGCTATTCTAAGATACTTGCTTTATCAACATTTAGAACTGCCCCAATCCTAGCTATGCGCTTTTCTATCTTGACCACCTCCTCCCCTATTCTACTATATTTCCCTGATAAGCATCACTAGCATCTTTCTACAAAAATCTAAAAGTGTGCTATTCAACAACAAATATGCAACACGGGAGGCGGGGTACCACAAAAGCAAGGGACAATGGGGAAATGAATCTGCTGCATTACTTCTTTATCTAATACGTATACATTCCTCTGGGCTGTGAGGTTTTCCCAAATGATTCCTCAAATGTTCCAACGTCACTAAATCTACTGGGAAACGTGGATTCTGAGTCCTAGTGACCTAACATATCATCTATGAAATGATCACCACCAAGGGAACATTTCGGATTCCGACCATTGATAAATGGCTATTGTTAACTGCGACAGAGGCAGTACTGTTGATAAATCGAGAAAAAAATCTGATGTTGCCATTTCCCTTATCACGTGAAAATAGTACACATCGCCTGAAAACTGCACCCATAATTTATCATCAAATGAAGATGGGTCATGCTAAACTGACATATTATCGGATATCTCAAGTAAGAAGTACGTTAAATCATTATCACAAATAAAGGGCAGCATCCTCGTGCGCTCAGATACACTCAGTCCTTTCCAATCCTATCCATTTCCACAAGAGCCCTTATTTTAAAATTGGAGAGCCAAACATTTACCCCTGACCTGGATAAGCAAATTTTAACGTCCCAAATCCAGTCCATGCTTAATCTTTTGAGAGCCTTGATGCGTATAGCACTCTTTCTCAAAGAGGGAAAATAGAAAGGGGCAATGGAATCATTGAGGGGGGGGGGGGTGGAGGATAGGCGAAAAGGTGATAGGTTTGATTGGATGAACTGACGGGCAGTTGTATAGAATCTCTCGGACATGATTCAATAATGTGATCCAAAGTCTACCACTTCCTGAGAGTAACACTTAAGTCGACGCAGATGTATATGTGCCCTTTACTAAAGCATTTACAACGAACTAGACCAAGCCCCGCTGCTTGACGAGGTCGCAGAGGTGATTAAAGATTTTAAGAACGCTAAGCTGTGTGGACCGACGCTGTTCTGAGCTCATAAAATACGATGGTGGGACTGGACTTTAGGTAGTGTATAGTCTCATCTGTCTGATCTGGGACACTCTAATCTGAGTGGGCGGATGATTGGAGAACGCAGCAATGTATTACTTTATTCAAGGCGGGTCCAAAGCTGGATTGTGCTAGTTATCGTATTATTGCGTTAATAAGTCACCCCAGCAAAGTTCTTCTCATTATTTTTTGTAAGCGCATGATGGCAGTGCTGACACCACATCCATAGAAAAATCGGAAATTGATCCAGAACTTCTCTTCAATGTAATGCCGAGTCAGGAGCAAGATATTGAGCATTCGACATGGAAATCTTCATCGAAGAGGTTAGGATGCTTCCATGTTTGTGGAACACAACTTTGAGGGCGTATAAAGACCCAAACATTAAGCAGAATGCCTGGGGAAAGTTATCACAACTTTTTGATAGAGAAGGCCTTTTCTGTCTTTTTTCATTTGTAGTATCATTTTGATAAATTTAGATATTTTTCACTTTTCTTGATTTACGGAACTTCTTCTTTGACGCTCAAGGCCAAGCATTCGCTGAATGATCATGGCACTGGTGGTGCAATAAGGAAAACTGTATTGCATTTAAAACAGTCATCTTTAAGTCATATGTTGTAACTTAAAGACTGTATGCACACTAACAAGACAATAATGCCTTCAGTCCAGTTCAAGGTGACGTCAATAGTGCACGATATTGTTGTAATCATTTTGTTAACATCAGTTTGATCAATAATCATCGTCATGGCCAGTCCTGTGCTTACTCGACAGTATCTAGGCAGACGGCTCCTTTGCCTGAGTGTGTTATTGCAAGTACAACAGTACAAAGGATATCCCAAGCTTTTCCTTGAGGGTACATGAGCACTGTTTTGCCTTTAAAGGGGTTGTGTATTTGTCATGCAGAAAACAACTATTTTTCATTTTCCCTGGAAATATCTACCGCTTTAGCGGGTAGCCATCATAACACAACCCTCCGTATGGTTGAGTAAAACCTTTTAACTCGCAACGTCTACTGTATTGTTTTTGCTTTTAGTGTATCTTATGTTTGAGAGTGGCTTTAAGACCAAAATGGACTAACTTTGGTTAATCACTAGCAAAATAAGCAAGGATGATGTAATCTATTAGGGCCATGGTGCCCTCATTAAAAATATTGACTTAAGCTGTGATTTACGTCAGCAGCTCAGGTTTCCCTGTATGTAAGATGATTGAGATGTCTTGATCATCTATATAGGTTATCAAACTACCGTTATTTCAGCCTTGTTTATTTCAAGAAGCAAAACTCGGACACTTGTTTACATTGCCATTATATTCTTTAATCCCTCCCTTTAACTGGGGGTAAAGAGGACATATTCTAGGATATTCCGGTCATAGCTGAAAATAATGTTTGGTTTCTGTACTCGGAAGATTTTACGAACCTTGCTTTTTTTAATTCACTCAGTAAGCATTGTACATAAAGTAAAAGGTACCAGCTGAAATTGTTTCTTGCTGTCATTTTTCAGTTAAATCCCTGAAGACCCAACTGAAATAGTTTAAAGATAATTTCAAGAAGTGCAAAGATAGACAAAAAAGCCATGAGATCAGATTCTGCTGCAGGAAAGATTCCAAAGTGACAGTATTTTGACCAATCGGCTTTTTTTTCAAGATTATACTTTAAATAAACCAACAGACAGCAATTTAGATGGGTTTGCAGATGATACTCCTGCACCACAAGATTCAGGGGACTCAACTGGCTCCTTGCAAGCAAAAGAGAATATCCCCAATCGAAGATTCCCTGCAGTCACCCTTGAGTAAGAAAGGAAAGGCTCAAGAATAGAAGATGAAAATGTGGACTCTTTGAAACTGAAGACAATATCAGAAATTCGGGGGGGGGGGGGGGGGCCAAGGCCAAGAGGGGAAGAAGGGCGGGAAGACAGCCCCCCTGTTCTGTCGAGGCCGGATATCCCTTCTCCAGAAGCTACATGAATGCACAAACCGTCTGGTGCGGATTAAGATATCGGAATTACTTTTAGAGCTCGAATTCGATGATTGGTATTCACAGCTCCTCCTTAACATTTTAAACTAAGTGTTCCTCCTTTTGACTACGGGACCATTCACAAATGGCCTCCACCCACTTTTAGTCTTGTGCCCTGACATCAACTAAAATCATGAATGTAACTATAACTATTTACAACTGGAGTGTCAGTATTTAAGACTTTGACTTTTTTGAGTTTCCCCCCATATGGAGACTGATTGATATGTTCTTGTATTGTATGGTTAATCTCATTGTTACATCATTTAATTTAAGTATGTTATGTAAAGTGTTTTTGCTTAGATAGATTGACGAACTAGATGAATTATTCCTGAAAGGTGCGCAATCCTTCTGATGTAAAGGAAAATAACTTCACAATAACAAATAGGACTTCTTGAAAGATTTCTTCATGGCCTATTAACTGGAAATCCAGAGGGTTCTGATCAGCCTGATAGTGAGAACTCTTACTAACTCCTTCAGTGCAGACTTGGTGTATGCCATTACTTGTGGAAAGGTAAGACCAAAGAAACATTTTCTTTTGCAATATGCTGAGATGTTGATAATGTTGAGCTAATCACTATATTAAATAGGTTAGGCCACGGTGTATCTTATTCAATTTTGGAAGAAAATGACAGTCTTAAGTCTGCAGACGATTGCTGCTAATATGAATTAACAGGCTTTCCCTCCATCTAGTATTCAGCAGCATGTTTTCACTAATATTGCATGGGAAAGATATTGAGAGAATAGAAGAGACTCTAACTGGAAAAGAAACAATGAGTAAAGTAATTTAGAGTAAATGGTATTATTGTGCAGCCAACTGTCATTGGACCACAACCATCGAATGCAGATCTTCCAGTAATTGAAAGAAGAAAACAAAGAACATAAAGAAATTATTTAAGGGAGGCACTTCCAGTGTTTCTAGTGCACCTATATGTCCACAATCTGTTAAAGTAATCCGAGAGGATGAAATCAAACGGATAACAGAGGAAAGTAACAAATCAAGAGGTAAGAACTTTCTTTGGGTGGTGTCAAGGCAATACGACAAAGACAGTCAGCAAGTGCCTAGTTGGACAGGCTTTAACATGAACACCAGACATTGTCAACCTGTATCTAAAGATATAGTTGGCTATTTGCCCACAATTAATGCTTCAGCAACTGAGATGTCGACTGTTTCGGAAATTTTGAAACAATCTGAAATCATTTGCAAATCGTTAAAGTTACCAAAAATTGTGGTTGTAATGAATCAAGTTCTTTATGCCAGAGTGACAGAATTTTCTTGGAATCACCACAAAGAGTACTCAAATGTAATATTATGCTTAGGGACATTTCATACCATATTAAATGCACTTTCAGTAATTGGTAAATGATTCCAGGATGCAGGACTATGTGATCTCTGTATCGAATCAGGTATTGTTGCAGAAGGATCGGTCTCTGGTGTAATGGAGGGGAAAATGTACGATAGGGTTATAAGGGTGCACAAGTATATATATGAAGCTTTGATGAGAGTGGTCTGGTTTGAGTTTCTATCTTGGATTGAAGAGGAAAAAAGTGAAATCGAGCTGTTAGAAAGGGCAACACAGGTCAGTGCCTACAGACCACAAAACAAAATTCATATGTGAAGAACTGGAAGAACACCTACTTTTATGAAATGTGAACCTTTCTTAGAATTATCTTTCTTATGGGTTATATATATAAACCAAGATTGCCCATGTAGTGGTCAACACCAATCATTTCTAAAGTTATGAGTAGGGACAGAGTTGATGCCCTGTTTAAGTTTCCTAATTTTAGAGACAATGATGGACAGATTGAAGATAACAAAAAGGACAACCTAAGAAAATTAACACCCCTTATCGGAATTACAAGAGGAAGGTGCCAGCACTATTTTACCTGGGTGCAATATAGGAATCTAGTGTAGATGACTCACTCCACCAGTATATAAGGACCAAAAAACCCAATATATATAAGGACTAAAAGAACCAGTATATAAGGACCAAAAGCGCTACATTTGGAGTTAAAATCTATGACCTCTGCACATCTAGTGGAATAACACTAGACTTTATCATTCATTGGGGTGCTGAAATGTTCAGTGACGATGGATTTGCAGATACGTCAGTTACTGAGAAGATACCAGCCACACTTATCAAGTAGTACTATGGTAGTTGACATTGTTTGCTCATGGGCAACCTTATACAGGATAAGATTATCTCAACATATACTAGAGGACCAGTTGTGACACCCTTATATGCGATTGATTACAACCACAACATGGATGGGGTAGATCTAGTAGATCAACATTATTACTGATACCACACACTCAGAAAGAGTCACAAGTGGTACAGGAAGACTGCAATTAGATTATTGATGTAATACTTGTTGAACTCCCTTACAGTGTTCCATCAGGATATTGCATCAATGCTTCTAGCAAAACCAAAACTAGGGATAACCTTGGATGTGATGTGTTCATTAGTCTGGTAGACATTTTCCATCCAAGAAAATAGCAAACCCAGGGAGCAAGGACCAGAGACCCACAAAATATTGAAGGGTTTATTACGCTCATGTTCTTAGAACAGACAAGGGTGCACCATTGCAAAACTGTTTTCATTTGCAAGACATGCCCTAATCAACCATGGCTTCAAGTTGAAAAGGGGATGCTTTGATATCACATAGTTCTTAATTTCTCTGCCATGTAGCCTCTTTAGTAACTTTATGAAATTGAGATCTTGACTACAGGTGTATCTATGCAGAGACAGTATGTACCAACTTGTAAGATAATGTTTGTTATTGTCTATTTTATACTTACAGCCTAAGTATATACTTCCCTAACATTTACATGGCTTCGTTTCACCTTTCATTGCAAGTCACTTGAGCAGCTAGTTGGAAGACAAGGCATATATTAGTCCATGGTGATTTGAAAAAAGAAGTTATTAATGTTTCCACGCGAGTCCCAAACATTCCACGCGGCATTTTATCAACATAAGGACCAATTCTCGAGACCTTTTGTTGGACTTGCCACCCACTCAGCTACAAGTTGACCGACCTTTTGACCCCCCAAAAGTATTTGGAAGTGTCCTATTTTGTGAACACGTTACACTTTCATACATATATATGTAGGGATAAAACAGGCATCTGGATACTGCAAAAATTGAATGGAAAGTGCAAAAGGAAACTTCAATTTCCGAAAAACATGATCTATTATAAACATATCTATTTTGCATTCGACTCTCACTATACCTAATATTCGATAAAAATATCGTCAATGCATGCCGGTACATTCTCAAAAACAGTTTCATTGGCATATGCTACAAATTACAGATAAATTGAAGTTCCGAGTATTGAGTAGGCTAATAAAGACGTATGTAAACATAGTGATTTTGCATAATAGCAGGTCAGTAAAATACACATAAATGCATCAGTAAAGATAGGGTTAAGAATTTGAAGAGCTGCCTTATGCAAATAGCCACTCTAAGCCTCTGACACCAGTGAAATGAAACATGTTTACAAGCAGAAATGCTAGAATATTAGATAACGGACTACACCTATGTCTCATACTACAATGCCAACTTAGACAAGCGCCTAATACATATGAGGATCAACTGTACATACATTCATAAATAAACAATGTTCTGCTCCTGAGCTATGAAGATAAATGTGTCGATAACAGTAGTAATTCTTTTAGCACGAAACTTTGCAAAAACCCCCGACAGACCTCTAGTTCAGTAAGGCCCTAAATGACAACCTAAGCAAATAGTGTATGTTTCTTGTTCCCCAAACTCATTTCCAACGGTAAGCTTTAACATATTTGTTTATAAATACTCCACAATGGCCAATTACATAGATAGTATATTGTAAGAATATAGGGCTATGTAACAGAAACAGTTTTGAACCCTACTGAAACTTGCGTAGTTGAAAGATAAACCGCAAAGCCTGGATAAGGACGGCATATACATTGCATCTTCGGCTGATACTAGCGCCTTTTCAGCTGCTTAGGATTCATCATGCAGTCATTTACTAAATCCCACACCTTTTTATACACAGAATGTTACAATACTCAACAGCGAGTACCGGTATTACCTGTTCTGTCTGTCAATATCGTACGTTTGTACTATTACCATAGCACTACTTTATGCTCGAATGTTGATTTGCTCTATTGCGCCAGTTTGTTTTCGGCTCGCAAGTCTCAATGAATTATCATAACCATAAGTAAAATTGGAAACTTATTGATACCTCTGAACCATGCAAAGTTTGTCTATCATCAGTCATACTACCATAGTCAATCGACGAGACTCAGCTAAATGGACATAAAGGAGCATTCTCAAAGACAATGAACGAAAGTTCTATGAACGAAACGAAAACCCGACATAATCGTTTGTGCATTATGGGTAATTTAATTTTCTCAAATAATTTTCAGCAAAGTCATTCTTACATTTCAGGCGCAGTTTGAGGCGCACAATAGAACCTATGGAAGGGAGGTACCCCAATTGTTTCCTAACGGGGCCTCATGTGGACACAAGGGATAATCTTATTATGTTGTAAAAATATATTACATGGCCGACGCCACTGGGGGGCCCACTTTTCTTGACGTCAAAATTTTTTTTCATAATTGTTTACGATCAAAATAGAACGCACTGGTGTAGCTTTAAAG
>JAAAKL020007880.1:0-16440 GCA_010016065.2 Carybdea cf. marsupialis auct. non (Linnaeus, 1758)
AAGGGGGAACAAAGTGTGGGAAAGAAAGGGGAGGGGGTGTGCCCGGGGGTTTGGGGGGGGGGGGGGGGGGGGGGGGGGTGGGGGTGGGGGGAAAGCAGGGATACGAGTGCTATGTACACCGCTCATTTTCTATTCTTCAAATGATGTGCAAAGTCACCTTGAAGAATAGAAATTCTTCTTCGGAATTATCGATTTACTTTGCAATTTCATGTATTGCAACACAAGGCAGTGTTGTTCCGGGTGATCTACGCCACGTGTTCATAACAGCTCTGCTTGATTTATACTGGTTAAAGAACAAATTGTCCTTATTTCCAAAAAAAAATACGACGGAGAAAAAAACACAACATTATCAACGAAATCCAAGATTCTTATCATAAAACAAGGTTTCACTCGCTACATCCAGTCTGACAAAATTAGCTAAAAATAGCCAAATCTGGAATGAGTATCTACATCATGAACTGTGCGAAGCGAAACTTCATGTAAATCAAAACATCAAATGCCTCCTTTTACAGCTTTATGTGAATTCCTTTCTTCCTTTTATAAAGTATTCTTTACAATCGGGTAAATTGTATCAAAACAATTTCACAAGTGCTCCATAGCTAGAACATGTTCTTGATATGTAGAATAATTCAACCATTCTACACAACTAATTGCACTTGCAGTATTTATCATGACTTCAATTTGGATCACACTTACTATCTGAAACTATTTATAATGTCATTGCAGCGGGGGCTTACATTATAAATCCTTTTAGTATCAGTTACTCACAATGGAGACCTTTCAATCATAAGTAAATCATAAATGCTCAAATTTTAAAACAAACTACCATGGGGTTTCTCATTCACCAATCTTACAACTAACGAATGTGTCACATTTTCTGGCTGATATATTTTTTCAAAAATAAGCTTATGGAATTTGAGCCTGCTGCTCATTACGAAAAACGATACGTCTTACATATAATACAAACAAAATCAGTGGATAATCTGCTATCATAGTCATTGGTAATAATCAAAATGCTAAAAAAGTAGCAATTGCTCATTCATAACTATGTTGCTCTCATCCTTGACGCTACGATTATCGAAGAGTCGTTAGTGTTAGAGAAGTGGCAACCTTGGCAGCATATCGACCTGCTTCTCATAGCTCGATTTAAGGGCGGTATTCCCCTCTTAATACCGCTAGTCTTGCAAAAAATGTTAGTGCAAAACACCTTTAGACCCCCTTTCACAATAGTTGTTTTAGAATTGTTTCAAGACTTACACAACCCTACAGATCTTGTTGGGCGATTATATCTACTGAAAAACAACCAACAACATGATTGTAAACAAGACAAAAATATATTTTTTAAACTTTACTTACTCCAACTCTTCGATCTTGTTTTTCAAAGTTTCGATATCCTTTTGTAAAGTCTCATTCTCTGACTGCAGAAAAATCAAGAGAAGAAAAGGTAACATGCTGTCTACCTGCTGTGATTATACCCTTTTAGAGATATCTCACTAGCAAGTGCAGAGAGAAGTTGAGTCACTACGCACCCTTTGTAACAGCCATTAACATACGATGAAAGGTGGGCACGTGCACATGCCACACATCGTTCTGCAATATGCTATAAATCTTTTTGACAAAAAGTTTAAGTTATAATCTTAGAGTTTTGAACCTGCAAATTGGGTTTAAGGGTATAATACCACACTTCATCCGCCATAATAAACACAAGTTACCTTCCTTTATCAGTAGCTGTGCTTCAAATCTTACTGCCGGGAAAGACTTACAGTCAGTTGGTTTCATGCCACTTACGGTACTCTATTATAAGGAGAAAATATCCAAGGCGCTGTGTCAATCACTTGTTCCTGAACAGTCAACGATATTTTACAGCTTAAAGTTAATGGTATTTTAAAAGCATCCTAGTGTTACTGTCCACCTTAAATAAGTGAAATAGAATTGTGCCTCCTAACAAGTTAACCTTGTAATAAAGTTCACCATTCTGTACGTTTTGACCAATCGGTTAATTGACGGATTACGAATGTCTTGCAAACGAAGTCAGAGATTTAACATCTGTCCCATATTATATAGACTCCAACCTTTCCACTATCATGCGCATTTAACAACTATGCAGCAATGGTAGCGTACAGTACACTATCATGAATATTTCGCTCAAGTATATCACTGGAAAGTAAACGAACAGATTGCTTATCTCGACGGAATCAGTAGCTTGAAACGTCAGGTGTCCTCCCGACATGCAGATTCTACTCCTCGATCTCGCATACCAGCTTGTTCAGATTTTGCAAAATTGTTCCCTCCACATAAGAACAATAACGTCATATGGCTACGTTCGCAAAGTGGTTTAAATCTGAATGAATCAACCTGTCCAAGTATTTAGTTGCAAAAGGCGTGATGAAACAGACAAATAATTAATAATGTGACTGCACCGAATTTTTTCACTTCACGAACTTCACGAGTGTGCAATCAATCGCGCGGCCTACGTGTGCACTTGTAATCCATGTCGATACCTACAATTAGTGTAATTGCATTCTGTAACATGTTTTCAAATGAATTTGATGCACATCAGACGATGCCCTTGCAATGACAAGCTTAAAAGATGGCTTAAGGTTTTTACTACGTTATACATGTTGGGCAGAAAATGGTCATGGCGTTTCAACGTTTTCTAAGAAGAAACATCGCCTTCTACTTTCTTAAGCATTCAGATAATAAAATTGCTTGGCTTAAAGATAGAATGCATTTCAAGTCCTATTTACTGCTATAAATGTGGAAAACAAAATAGCAAACCACCCTGGCCATCGGTTCTTCACTGGGATGCGAGATCGGTTCAATGGGGCCGTGAGGCTACTACGGGCATCTGTGGCTTCACTTTAGCAGATCGTCAAATTGTACTTTGGGGGCTGACTTGAAAATAATCTGGGAATTTGTAATTCATTATTTTTGTTGTCAGTCTTGCAAATGATGATTCTAGGAGCACAGTCCTTTAGTCGTTTATATTTTGGGTGGACATTAATGTTTAACATCTCTGGTAGGGATGCGAGAACTGATCAGTCACTTGTACCGATGCAAACAAGGTGAAGGATTACGAAACAGTGCCCTTGGGTACTCTTACATCTAGACGAGTCAAGTTCAATGAAAAAAGAGAAAGTAGAAAACCACGTCACAATGGGACTCGAATCCGTGACCCACGCACTCGCTATATGCACTTTACCAATGCGGCAGTTGGGCGCCGTTGACAACATGATCTACATCCCTAGTCGCCACATTAGCCCCCAATACTACATCGCAGGGCAATGAAATCCAGCTTGCCGCAATTTTGAGGACCAGCCTCTCTGTATCATGTGACTTGACCATGGAAGGACTACCATCCAGCTCATCATCCATTGAGAGTTGCAAAGTGTTTTTGAGAAGAGAAGATTAAAAATGATGTGTTTGAATAGATACTAGAGAAATAGAAATTGTTTTCGAATCTCCCTAGTATCCAATTCAAACTCATCATTTTTAATCCTCTCTTCTCAAAAAATAGACGAGTCTATATTTCAGAAAATAACCTATCTAGCAGCCTCGAAAGTACAATATCAGTAAGTGCTTCACAACCTGTCTAACTCCGTATTACTTTAAATTCCTTTTTCTGTCAATAGAGTTGTTTAAGACTGATTGGGAAGGGTAGAGTAGGTGGAGCCATTTATTCTAACTCAAAAACGTTTAATTTGGCTCTTTTGTTCCCATTCGTTACTGAGGTCCCATTCTAGCACACATAGTTTGTGAGCAAGTCTGCCTCCACAGCATGTTATCACTTCCAATTAAGAACTGCCTCCTATCCACCATCTTGTTCGTGCAGAGACTGAATATGGCAAACTAAAAAGAAAATCTCCTCATGTTTACAAGATCTGCCCTGGACAAATTTAATTCCATTTCTTCCTGGAGACTTAAATCCGAAAATAATGAGCACCCGCTGTCTTTTTAAAATTTAAATCTTTCTCCGTTGTGTTCGACCGAAAATGTTGAAGGGAAGTTAGCAAAAGGCTGATTACAACATCCAGATGAACTACTCCCTCAGATAAATAAATAATTTAGCGCTGATATCTGATGAATGCGCTAGATAAGGTCCCCTCATTATGAATACTATCACTAAACTCCCAATCACGTTACAATACCAGGCGTTGCCAAATGATTCAAATACGCTAGAAGGACGGCTTTTGCATCCATGCCCTTGGCTATCTTCCCTATTTTGTCATGCATCTTGCTGAAAAGTCAGGGAGTATATTGACACAAATTGTAAGGAATAAGCTATCGCTGAGTACCTTATGGCGCGCGTTTACAATGACCCCCGTAAATTTTAAAATCCTCCCTTGTATATCATTGACATCCAAGCTCCAAAATGCTGAGATTTAGTATGAAAACATTTAAGTTGCTCTCTTACTTTCTCAAAGTTCGCGTTAACAGTAGCTCGTATTTTTTCTGGTTTGTGATTTAAACTTAATAAACTTTCCGAATGGTAAGCTCACACTATGCTATTCTAATTGCCCTATGATTCCTTTGATAACATTTTCCATGAATCTCTTCTGAAATACAACAGTATTAAAAGACAACCAAAAAATTAATACAAAGGATAGACAACACGAAAACCAGGAATGGCGATTTCCATCTGAATGAAATACTATTAAGGGACTAGTCAGCGCCATACGTACCCTCAACTGCTCTTCTAAAAGCCCCTGTTCTTGCTTTGACCTAAAATGAGGATGTACACGAGATCCCAATTAGTTCAATAACACAATGAGTGAACCCTACAGCTAACCATTCCTTTGGCCACCCGGAAGGAGATGTCACTACCAATAAGCCACTTTCTCCTAATAGATGCAGTTGTCGAAACCGAACGAAAGACCCATTTCCTGTTGCTTTACAACACCCTAAGAAACTAACCCAATTGGCAATCTTTTACAATTCAATGTACATATTGCACACCAACGCGGTACATGCATTGTACTGCTATGTAAATTCTTGTATATTTAAGGGTAATCCACAGACAGGGTTGAGGTAAGGTTGAGTAAAATACGTTACTAGAAATTTGGGCGGCTAAATATTGGGCTTCGACCGTCTAAAGGAAAACATCTCACACTATAAAATGATCCCACCTTAGAAAAGTAACAATTGCGGATAAAAAAAACCAGTGACGATTGATCATGTACACAACAGCATGCTTTGCTGATTCTCTTCCCAAATGTGAGTTATATACATAGGAAAATACAATGTGGATTAGGAAGGACGTGCTCCTCTCCTGCTGATGACATTATTTTAAAAATCACTAATAAACTATAATCATCAAACTAACCATCCAAAATATTCTTATTAGTACTCACTGTTTGAGCTCTTGTATCATGGCTTGCTGCGTTTGAATCTCATCCCTCAGCATGGTTAACTGTCGTTGGTGGTTTTCACGATGGCTCTCCATTTGCTGTTCAAGGGCAGCCTGGCAGAGGAAAGACAACTCATGTTATGAAAATAGATGAAGCCCTTCTTGCATACACTGCTTCCATTTCTATACTTTGTATCTATCTTTACACTGCTATGCCCATTAGGGCACATCAAATGTCAGATGCATTGGACTGGAATAACGCACAGTCTCAAAATGATGCTTTCTCTTCCACCATGTCGCTCCTATATCCCTACAATATTCACCACTGCTTCCTTGCATGCGTACCTCACTTTGCCATTTGCTAGAATTTCATCAATCACCTTCAGCATGTTCATAGATTCCTCACGCAACAAAATGAGATGCTTGTACGTCCAAAGGCTAATATACCATACGCTGCGAAAAATAGCTCCCTCGTAGTTGTACCTGAGATTTTGTTGGAAGGAAAAAACCAAACGATCCGTTGTCCACTATATGAGATCTTTTTCCGCATTAACTCGTAATAACATAACTCTTCTCTCTCGTCTCTCAGATTTTTGATCTGGTACACATTTATCTACATGAATTATCTACATGAATTATCTACATGAATTATCTACATGAATTATCTACATGAATTATGACATGAATTATCTACATGAATTATCTACATGAATTATCTACATGAATTATGACATGAATTATGACATGAATACCTCGAAATTGGCACGCGTTCTTCTACTAGACAATGATTTGACGACATGAGATACGTTACCTAACTAACCACAGCATCACCAATTAGCCTTCCTTTGGGATGTTACCAACGGCAAGTTAGCATTACATATTCAATTAGCCTCATTTAGGTTTCACTTGATAAAGCCAGTTAGCACTATTCAATAGCATTATCACAAGCTGCAAGTTGTGTTGAAGCTGAACTGAAGCTAAAACTACTCTGTCATCATCTCATCAAATAAGATGGACCATAGGAACTCTCTTGAAGGTACGCTTTTCTATCATGTTGACGCCAAAAAACGTGGTTACAATGTTTAATGATACTCTGCTAGAAACGTGAGATACAAGACTCAGTTTAAAATACAACTTTAGTAATGATCTTAAACGTTACATCACCAAAAATGATATATAGTATGTACTTTTCATTAAGTGCGCCATATTTCTATGAAGTATTGGCTTAACTGAGTTTATATAACCAGAATCACCTTTTCCAATTGTTTCACTCAGGTTCGTCTATTTCATAGTGTTATATAATGAAAACGATGCAGGCATTGCATTATTGCTACAAGTTACATATTCCCAGCAGAGGAGTTAACCAAGAATAATACAACCAAGATTTTCAAAAGTGCTCATACTGGAGCTATAAGAGCCCCTTTCTTGCATTGTTTTGAAGTTCGAAAAGAATCACCGACTTCTCTTAATATGCTCCGCCAAATATTCCAAGCACCTGTCCCCTGTATCGTCTATTCTCTAGTTCGATGGCATCTTCAGACTTTAAAGTATAAGTGAATAAAGCAACGCTTGTTTTCCCCTTGTTGAAACCTCTCTAGTTCGCTTGGGCTCTCACACGACATTGCGGCTTTCATCATTGCCATTGCGGCTTTCATCATTGCCATTGCGGCTTTCATCATTGCCATTACCAACTTCCTCTCTGCATCATTACTGAACTTCATATGTACCAACATCATTCATAAGGCACATATACGCACATATACAAGACTGACTCGATGACTTCCACAGATACTTAATATCCCAGCCTCGTCTCCGCTCATTCCCTATTGTCTCGACCATGTTTGGCCGAAACAAAACAGGTGTTCAGGTTACCATGAGTTGTTAATTCCATTCTATAACAACACTTTTCAGCATAACACATACTAAAGCTAGGATATGAAAGAAAATTTGCTACTTATCCTAAAAATCCATGAGACATAACAATGCGGATCATCCTACGTACGACAGAGCAAGCATGCAACACTTAAAGAGTTGGTCACCTCAAATTACTACCATTACAATGTCTAGCTAAGAAAACGACATGAAAAGCGAGACTTCATGTCCCTTTTTCATTGTGTTTTACACTTGAGCTTGCTGTTGATGGTGGGTTTTACGTGTAAATAGTTGTAATTAACTCATCTACCAACAGTACATCTTTTCAGGCATACCGATATAACTAGCTAATTACGAAGGAAGATACACTGGCTCTGAAAATGACATGAACTGGGCAAGCCAGGAACCGCAATCAACTCTACGCAAAAAGTATGGAAAGACCCGATAATAAGGAGACAATAACAGTCTCTCGGACAGTAGTAGAGACCCTCTCGCTTTATGGTGCGGAATACTGGGTGATTCATGTTCTTTGCTCAACGACAGTCAACAGAGTCTCCATCAGAATGCTATGAGTAGCGTGCAAATACGTTGTTGAGGGAGCAGTCCACCAATACGTCACTATATGTCACTATACGGCTTACGGTAATATAACGTTGATAAACCATTGACAAGGATACGCTGATTGTGTGTCATCACGATGAGCAGACGGGAAATTTAACTCTCAAACCATCAGATACTACGTAACGCTTCCGGAGACCACAATATCACGACCAAGACTATCACTAGGAAGAACACCCGCCTATTAATACCTAGACTTCTACTTCTTGCTACAACGACTGAACACTGATCGTGGAATGAACAGCTCGTATATGCTTTAAGCGTCGGACATAAATGTCACAATACAGAAGAAGGTAAAGTTAATCACCAATTGATAATGTCGCCTACTTATCTCCAAGCTTTTGATCCCGAACATTGTATGTAAAAGAATAATAGATATGATGTTGACGAAATTATGTTTCTCTTTGTATTGAAAAGTGTTGCAAAACATGAGGGGATGCATACCCTGTTTAGGGCTATATGCTATCTTTGATCAAGCTTTCAGGGCTATATTTCTTTTAAGTGGAGTAATTTACTTTTACAGTAAATGACGTGTCTTGGCTCGTGTAAGGTACGACTAATCAAAAAGCCATCTCGATAGATTTAACATTCTGCTTTGATTTGTTCTAGAAAAGCTTGATGAGAAAGAACCAAAAATTACTCAGTCAGTGTACTTCCTATCACCACCAGTGTTATAACACTATAGTACATCATGCATTATACTAAACTATAAATTGCGCGATGCATTTCCGAATAGTCAACGCTTGCTTCCCTTTGCTTCACAAAGAAATTTTTTCTAACACAACTCCTCCGTGCCTCGCAATAAAACTATTTCTGATATGATCACATGGAGGCTATCAAATGTCAACGAATGCATTACCCGTGGTATCGTGTTCTTTAGAAGAACGCTTACAACCTCCTCAAGGTCCCCTGTAGTTTTCCTGCCACATAAAATCTTGGTAGGTGTCAACATGGCCGATCCACAGTTGAAGAAATCAACGAACCAAACGATCGCACTGTAATTGAGTGAAAATGATCTGTGTTTCACCTGGATTCTCTTAACCAGAATACCTGTCTTCCGCACAACTCAGTCCTGATATACTGCAAACATGCCAATAACCTTTTCGACGCTGACTTCCAAAGGCAGAACTTGTCTTCATTTAAAAACTTTCCCAATCAAAGAACATTGACAAATTTCTCACTCGTGGCATACACTACTAAGAGATGTCTTCCACTGTTTTCTTAATACAGGAAATATTTTCCTCAGGTGTCAAAATATTACTTTTACATCTGCTTCTTAAGAAATCAGTATGATCTCCTATGAAAACTTCAAGATTGTTTACGGATACTGTTCTCCCTAGCGATGAAGCGATAATGGCTAGATGAATTGCTACGGCAAAAACGCTTAGCAAAGCCATAAGAAGTTGTTACCACCCAATCGACCAAACCAGAAAGTTGAAAATCTATTTGCAGCTGTTTCATCAAATGTAGGAGTGACGTGCCACCGCTCTTGCAACCGAAGTGAGTCAGATGTCAACATGTACAGACATTTCTTCATTAAATGTTAACAATTTTCTACCGATGGGGTCGTGTCAGTCTGCACCAAGAAAGTCGAAGCTAACGACATTTACGAAACTCGTGATAGAAAGAATGCTGGGAAAGTGGACAAACTGAGACAAATGGAGACAAATTGTCAGTGTTAAGAGGTCTTAATTGTCTACAATCCCAGCTCAGATAAATAAAGTTGCAGAAGAGAAGTTTGCTTTTCATAATTGATGAGAAGGTGGATCAAATTTCTCCTCGGGGAGAAACAGATATGATTAGATTTCATATTTTAAACATTGTCTGTTGGATGTCATCATTGAAAGTAATAGTGGCCACACAACTGACAAGATTGCCTCGTTGTTTCAATGATACAAAATTAGTAACATCACATGGCTGTCTCTTTTAAAAAGGCTTTCAAACAGGCCAATAAAGTCTACGGACCATCCATATTAGGGCATCATTTCTGTTCAATTACCACTGATTCTGGTGTGGCCAACCTCTCTTTGAGTAAGCCAGGTCAAAGAAAGTGACGTTCATATAATATCATATTTCATACGAGAGGATGCTCTGATGACCATTAATGGTCATAACAGATGTCTAAAAGTGTACATTATAAATATGGTTCTCCGTAAGGATCCAGGCCATTTCTTACATTCAAATACTATCATATCGATACTGCGCATGCGTAAGTATTTCGTGATATTGAAGCATCGACGCGGCTAGAAGAGATGTTTCTTGTCAAAACATTGCTTACATACATCTTATTATGCTATTCACTCTTACGCTTTACAGAAGATACAGAATGGGTTAATGCCACGGCTATGATGGCTCCTTGAAACGACGAATTCTGGCTGACATCATTCAAAATCACTAATGGTAGGTCAGAGCAGACTTGTAGCATCAGCTTTGAGTAAGTACAGTAAATAAAGAGCCCTACATAAATCAGCCACCTACTTCACTTTACTTCATAAATGGTAGAGAAAGTTTGCCCCGCGAACATTTGAGAGTGTGTATTTTGTGGGGGCGGGGGGCGGGGCGGGGGATCTACGTTCATTATGCTCCAGATATAACTTTCATTGCCTTATGATCCCTCTTCGTTCATTTGCAGTAATTAACTTAGAGTGAGCTTTTAAACCTCCTACCCGTGTCCGACTGCTGTACAAACGGTACCTGTAGTCCAAACGGAAGGCATTGATGTACAAGCGGGCCCGATCAAAAATGACCCAACCGATGTACAAAATTCACGACACTGAAGTTCTGGAAAAAGCGAAAGTTTCTGGTATCCACATTCTCTTATAGAAGGCTCAAATCTGATAGACTCGCCATGTCAAGAAAATGCTTTACAGTAGGATACCACGACAGATGCTATATTGGGAACCTGTAGAGGGCAAACGTTTGAGGGGGTTCAGAAGAAAAGGTTCAAAGGAAACTTGAAATACTCCCCAAAAAGCTTTGGAATCGGAGCGGATGTTTGGGAAGACCTGGCTGAAAGTCCCGGCAAATGGCGTTCCCTTGCCATCAATGACAGCAAAACAGACAAAGGGACACGCGATGCAGGCGCCAAGAAGAGAGAACCCTGTAAAGAAAGAGTTGTTAACGCTGGATCTGCTACCCATCCACTCCAAACCAGCGGGCCAACATCACTGATCCCTAAAAAAGACTGGATCGAGTATCTTCCCTCTCAAAGCGAAGTCAGTTGTTAAGGTACAACGGAATGTATGTAGATATTTATGGTCTTTACGAAATAAGGGTGCATATTTCATTTAGTTAACTGAAAACTGAAGGGGTTGAAAACTAACTTCAATTTCAACATGACCTATTCCTTTTGTTAGATCTGCAATGTTATCGCAATGGCCAAAAATCCAATACCATAACCAATTGTCCATGTTGATAACTATTCAACATTTCTGTATTTTGCGTATCTTTAACTATACAGCATTTAAGCTGAACTCAAAATATAGTTTCCTCTACGGATGATATACGCCCTCTCATAAACTACCTAGGGCTGTATCAGTACTCACCGAAGGGAGAGCTTTGACACCTTGTCAATAATGATATGACTTGCTGTTAAAAGCTGAACATTACAATAACTCTTCCACTAAACAGCCCGGTGGTGAAAATTTTCAAACTCACATATCAATTAAGTTCTTTGCTGTGTAGCAATACGTTCCTCTTTGAGGTTGTTGTTTACATATTTATTACAAAACTCTTGCCTGCATACCCTGAAATCATAAACGCTGAACGGAGCCTCCTTCCTTACCCTTACTAACTTGTAGGGTCCATCTGCCTACCTTCTAGATAATATCCTTTGTCAAATAGTCACAAATATTACAGTCACAAGACCCTTACTTTGAGATGTACGAGTCTGGTCCACAATTACAACGCATTTTATATTAGTTTCACTTTCAATCATTCAAAACCTTCAAGTTCTTGCATTTTGTCACTAATAAATTAGTTTGTACCAAAAGAGATCTTACAAACATCGCCCTAGTTTGTGCTAATTTTTTGTATAGCACCAAATAGTTTGTAATTGAAGATTAGTTTTGCTTAATCAATGAAGCGGACCGCCCTTCGTCTTCCAAACATACGGACGTTTGGCAACGAACTCTCTAGCTCATATTCTTATTTCAATTCTCTCATCAATCTAGCGAGAAAAGGACGACATGGTCTGGTGTACACAACGGCATTGATACCCTTTTTTCCGAGATCACTTCCCTGCTCACTTGTCACCTATATATACATGATGCTTGGCTTGCAAAGTGGCGGGGGGACAGACACCAACAACGACCTGTTTGATCTTTCCTTTTGAACTTCCATAAGGAAAATGGTATTTTCATGTCATCTACGTAGCACAATGACAAGAATATCGACGGCTGTACCCAGGCCCTACATCGATGGCTGTAGTAACACTCAAGAAACGTGATGTGAAGTACTCACGTTATTTCCCATTACATGCCGCATGACTGAAATAGGGAAACAGTCAATTTCCTCAATAGCCCAAGCACCATTTCCCTAAGGAAGTCTGTTTTGGGTCTGTCTAACAGCAACACATACTAACGTTCTAGCACTGGTTACCGAGTCTTTTACCTCAGAAACTTTCCGTATTGATAAGAATATAATAAAATAGGGCAAAAAACTCAAGGCAAGTCTCAAGGCAGCATCCATGTGAGACTGAAATGCCTTCTCCAACGCATATACGAATGGTTGTTCTTGTACGTTCTTTCACGTTAGCAAAGGAACGGAAAGTATACCATTGTCCTTACCCTGTATAGCATTATTCTTCCGGTCATACTGTTCTAAATGCTGGACCTAAATCAGCGTTTACATCACCATTATCACCAGTCACTCATTCGACTATCTATCACTTTGCGACAAGATATTTTCAAGTCACCAACGGTCATTCTGCAAACTTGATAGTAGTATTCTGGCAGAAACTGATAACACATTATTCACCAGACCATGGTGATATTTATCATAAGGTTTTCTAAGAAATCGAAAATCAATAAATATCTCATAAACTTAAACAGTATGAAGTGTTGTGGCCAAAGGCTGCAATTCAAAACTCACCCGCATCTCATTAGCAGAATTCAAGAGTCCTGCATGTTCTTGTTCTTGCTCTTGGAAGGCTGCTATCGTCATTTGTTCTGCAAATGGTATTTTGAAATTAAAAGTCTCAAAGTTCAAAGAGAGTTAAATTTCACCAAAATCTAAAAAGCTCCTCAGCCCTTTCCGTTCCAACTATCCTCCCTCAATCAGCAGACTTTGTCGGTGTACCATTGCATACCGCATTGTGACTTTTCGTGACTGGCACCAGTAAAAGTCATCGTTTATGTACTGAAGGGGCTTTAGTCTTCACAAAAACAAAATGGAACACTATTGCCGTGTGGATAGGGCAAGCTACGCCCCATAACGATGCTTGTGCTTTGGTTAAACAAAATGGGAACAGTGTAATAGTAAAACACACTGTCATATTAACAGTGCTCATACTGAAATTCACGTAGTGTAATTGTTTTGCTTCCGCTTTGAATAAGAATTCTAAAGATCATTCCATCGGTTTTTCACTTGCGCGCCTAACAATTAATACTTTGGGTTAATACAACACAACAAAATGTCACTGTGGAGAGATGTGGTGACATTTTCACATTTTAATAGTATCTATTCAAACGTGACAACACAACAAATAGACTGAACCTGATTGAAAACTCAGATCTCACAATCACTGATTTGAGTTTTCTGACATGTCGCAAGTAGAGTACCTTTATACAAAAGATGTTACATTTGAGAAAATGTGCAAGGCAATGACAATCAAGTCATCGGCAGCGAAAAACGTGGGGCAAGGAAACATGTCCATACGATAGAATAGTTACTATATTTCATAACAGACATAGACGCATCCCCTTCGTACGATACGCATTTTCTTCTGTACATTAATTGTAAAGTTTGTCCCAAAATCACTGTTTTAAAACAGAAACACTATCCGGAAGACTAATTACGGGAACCAATTTTTCTCAGCACGCAACTGCGCAAACTCAAGTATTAATTGAGTACAGTTTAAAGTATCAGATTTAGTTTACACCTCAAATTGGCCACTTAACAGCATTTTCTGATTTCCTGCAAGACATACAACGAAATCAACATCGAACGGAAACATAGAGAAACATCAACGCACCAACTAGTAATAAACTGAACATGGAAATCGTGAATATGATTTTAGGCAATTTCCTTCGTTCCTTGTGCACGATTTGTATTCTGGTAGATTATACTTAACAGTTCTAGTTGAAAAGACCCATACTGTAAACAAAATACATGCCGATGTATGCTTCCTTAGATATAGCAAGAACGTATGGGATAAAACTTAAAATGGTGGCTGAAACTGATTCTACCACTTTAAAGAGCTCTACTTCTGTATCGTTCTAGTCAAAGTCATCACCTTCTATCTTAAATACGTCTACAGTACTAACCAAGACAGCAGAGAGAACTTGCAGTCGAGCGCCTCTGCATCGCGCTTCTTCTCATAACTTTTTAGTTATGGAAATAGTCGTCATGCGAGAAAAACATCACGACGTTTGTCCTTAAGCATACCCCTTCTATATCAGATACACAGTGGAGTCCTAAGAATAGTAAGGGTTCCTTTGACTCTTCATTAACGAAAATTGCGTGAAAACGTAAACACAAACGGGCTAGTTTGACACTGGAATTTTATCTTGGTTTCAATGCGTCTTAACCGTTTACCATGGCTACAAAAATTAGTTCCCCAAAATAATGAACAAATCATTCAAAATCAATGTGACCTTTGTATTTAAGAAAACGCACAATTAAAACACATTTTATTACTATCCCCACCTTACAGTACAATTTCCCAATTTTCGATGGGTCGTTCTATTACGCCCCCTCCTTTATTTTAAGAAATTAATAAATATCCATCCACCCCAACAAGTGAACACACACGAGTAGTAAAGTTGATATATTTCGATTATTCAACGCATAAGATGATGCTCCTTTAATCTGGAAAACAAGGAGGCATTAGCATGGGAAACATAATAATTGGACAAAGTTCTTCATCGTTTGGAAGATCATCCTCTGTAAAGTCAAAACTAATACTTTTTTAGGCCTTGCGTGACGTATAATATCGTTGCCAAAAATCCCTTTGTCATCAGTAATCTTGTCAAGATCAAGATATATACCTTTTGCAAATTCTGTTTAGATAACGCTGTAACACAACACATTTTAAAGATTTCGTTTAATCTGCCAGTTCCTTGCATGGATATGAAAACGATGATTCTCATGCAAAGTGGGGAATTACACCACCCTCTATTCAGATCATCCCCTATTAGAATCCCCGCTATCTGATAACGTTAACATTACTCTCTTGGTCTTGCGTAACTTCGAATGTGTTGCCATAGTTCCGTCTGTCATTAACAATTTCATCAAGACATTTATCATGATCATACTGACAACGTGAATTCTTGTGCTTTCATGCTCCTTTGGACCAGATGTAGTGTCATTAACATCATTACCAAAAACAAGTTGTTTCGTTAAAGCTCATGATCGACTATAAAAAGCTTAAAGCAGTTTTACAGCAAGCACTATTCACCTAATTCCATAAATTCTCGTCAGACACGAACGAAGCAAACTTTTGTAAGACTGCTTATGTTATAAATTTGAGTCTTGCCGGCTAAATAGTTGAATACAACTACCAGAATGCAACGCGCTCTCCTAGAATTGGAGGAAGTGCCCTTAATGGATACGAATTTCAGCTCATTACCTTGTCAACTACTTACAGATATATTACATGAATAATGTAAGAGTGAATATCTGCTTAGGCAACAGTGGTTAAATTTACTTATTGGTGTGTTTGTTAAGGAAGACACAGCAATCTCACAACGCAAATATTTAAAAGTCACAATCAAAACATACTATTGTGATGATGACGTTATAATAGAGAAATATCTAGTTATTTCACCTTTATCTCCTATTAAACCAAGTCAATGTACCAAATAAATTGGTGTTTTGAAGCGGATTACATAGCATGGTGTCACGTGCCATTATATCCACATGTACTGATTTGAAGCCTCGTTATCACCTACTTTAAGTATTAAAGGATCAATAAAACCTATGCCTCCGGAGAGATGCCAGCCCCCCCGTACCCCCTTTTCGTGACAAATGTCTTATGGGTAGTTAGGTCCAAGAAAATACAAGGGTCATTACTGGTGGAATCGTTATGGAGGTCCGCCTCTTTAGGAAATACAGGGACTTCAAAGAAGAAAGAAACTAGCGTGGAGGCGGACTCGATCTATCAGCTAGATGACGATACTGAAGTCGAGGATGAAGGTAGCTGATCTAAACGGGGATGGTTGGGTAAGTAAACGATTGTATGCAGGATGGGAACAACACATGGGAATACCAAATAAACCAGTTTAATTATCTTAGAGCTGAAGACAACATCAGGGACGGGGGGGCAGGGGGCAGCGGGGTCATGCCCCAAAAGATTTGCCAAATCTCTTTTTTTTCCGTGACCACATTTTAGCTTTATCAAAATTGAAATTGATTGCGACAGACATTGTGTCACATTCACAGCA
>JAAAKL020007881.1:0-16439 GCA_010016065.2 Carybdea cf. marsupialis auct. non (Linnaeus, 1758)
AAGAATAGAATGAGTAAAAACAATTAAAACTGGTTATTTACTAAAACGGCGGAATCTCTAGTGTTGTAACTGGAATTAATATATACAGTATATATACACACTAAATATGTATACTTTTTTGCAAACCATATTGTATTGTTCGTTTCAACATACGTAACTTTTTCATCCTAAGTGCGTTTTTAATTCCGAGTCTTCAACTCAAAACTAACTAAACAATTAGGCTTTTTTCCTGATCCAATGGCATTTTAGTGTGTAAGAATCAAATCTAATCGGATTGGATCGGATATGTATTTTTGTCCAAATTTGGGATGAAAAAATGTGAGCGTGATCCGTTGCGTATCTGTAGGATAAAGGGTTCTGTTGTGGAATATTACTGGATCATATTCCTGACATTTTAATTTTTTATATTTTTTATTCTTCAAAGTATGTGGTGAAGGGACCTCTACCTTTTTGTGAACGATTTGCAAAACAGCTTGTAACCATCGTGTTGGGAAAACGCAATTTGTCTGCCAGGTGGCAGTTTGATTTCCTTGTCAAAGTGGCTTGTTCTCGATAGTTCTATTGTTGCAGGGAGTTGGAACGCCAACATTTACCGTTGCATGTTGCAACGAGGAGAAACAGTCCGTAATAAACAACACTTGAATATCATCCTTTTCTGTATGTTCCACATGCTCTACAATTCTCCTTTCTTTATACTTCAGACGAACTATCAACCAACCTCCAGCTCCAGTTGCCACTTCAGTAGCCCCAAGAGAACGGCCACTACCAATCAGTACGTCTCTAACGCCTAGGCAGCGACCGAAGGGTGTCACCAATTTTCAAAATGCCGATGAATCTTCTTCCGCCACACCATTTAAGAAGGGAGCTGAGCCAGTGTCAAAAGTGGTGCAGAATTCGCAGGCAGATGAAGAAACTAAACGCAAACATATGGTGCGACAACAGCAATACGCACGTTTACAGCAACAAGCTCAGGCAGAAGCCCAGGCCCAAGCCCAAGCCCAAGCCCAAGCCCAAGCCCAAGCCCAAGCCCAAGCCCAGGCTCAAGCTCAAGCACAAGCTCAAGCTCAAGCACAAGCCCAAGCACAAGCTCAAGCACAAGCTCAAGCTCAAGCACAAGCTCAAGCTCAAGCACAAGCTCAAGCTCAGGCGCAGCGGCAGCAGTTGCAACAACAGCAACAATTGCATCAACAGCAACAACTGCAGCAGCAACACCAACAGCAACAGCTTCTTCAGCAACAGCAACTTCTACAGCAACAGTTCCAACTACAGCAGCAACCAAATGTAACTTATCAAATGTATCAGCAAGAACAAGAGAGGTTGCGGCAACAGCAGTTATACCAACAACAACTGCAACAGCAGCAGCAGCAGCAACAGCAGATGATGGAACAACAGCAACAATATTATCAAATTCAGGAACATCAGCAGAGACAAGAATATTATCAGCAGATGCTTCAACAACAGCAACAGCAACAACAACAGCAATTGTTTCTGGAACAGCAACGGCAACAGCAGCTGATGGAACAACAGCGGTACCAACAGGAGCAGCAAAAAGTGTTGCTTCAGCAGCACGGACAACAATACGTCGACCCGCGTAGTTATAATGCATATCGGCAGGCGCCTTTCAGGGCTGAGAACGTACCTGTAGATGTTACTTCGCAAGCATACGCACATCTGTCGCCAGTTGCCGATCCAGTCTCTGCCAATGGAACACAATATGTTGATGGCACTCAAGGCCGAATTTCCCCATCGCCCTTCGAAGATGACTTTAGGAATGCTGGAGTTGCACCTAATCCTTTTGACGAATCTGATACTTTTAAAAAACCGAATCCCTTCGAACGGCCACCGTCAGATGGTGTTGCTTCTGCTTCGTGGAAAACGCACAACAGATCAAGATCGGATACGTTCACAAGCCTTGCGCGCCGAGGTCATAGATCTGTCCCGGAGGAAACGAACTCTACCAAAACAGAAATAAAGGTAACGACTCATGTAGTAGATGACATGAGTATAAAAAACAAAAATCCGTTCAGTCCATTCAATTTTGGAAGAACAAAGACCCCTTCACAGGAAGAGGAAGACGGCTTCAATGTTCTCAGTGCTGCTAGGAGTGCAGAAAATCTTGCATCAGTTTCTGAGGAGCCATCCACATCACCGAAGGCGGATACAGTCGTGAACAAAGTACAAGTGGAATCTGACCAAGGGGAGCAGTCAGGTGATGGGCAGGATACTCCTACTGAAGTCTCGGCAGCAGAAGAACCTGTAAACGGTGAAGACCGCATCGTAACTTCACGGTCGCGAACGTCATCCACAGAGTCTGGTCGTGAAGGAGAAGCAAGTCAAGCCGGGGGACCTTCTGTGACAGCAGAGGAAGAAAAGCCAGAAAAGGAACAACCTGTTGTTGAAACAGGTATTTTATTGGAAATTGAAGACGATGAAAATTATAAGATTATGCAAAGCCAAATTTCACAAGAAGTAGAAAATGATTTGTCCAGTATAACCATAACTGAGAAAGGACGAAGTTCCACATCATCAACAGATTCCAATGTGTCAGGTGCAGTGCCAGCAAAGCGAAAAGGTCAAGGTGACAGCGATGCGTCTCCACTGATATCTCCTGGTGCATCTGTAGAAGATACAGTGACGGGAGAGGGAAAGCGGTATGTTTATGAGCGCACTTCCTCTTGCAGTAGTGAAGAGGGTGGACCCAGCTCAGTTAGTTCTGATAGTATTGATGGTCGCGATGATGGCATTCACGCAGAAAGTGATTACCTTACGATTGAACGCGGATATAAACATGATTCAGAGTGTGATGTCACTTCCAGTCAAGATGCGGACCAAAGTGCATCATCGTCAGATGTATCAACAGACATATTTGGCGCAGCGCCGTTTGTTGCACCCAGTATAGGTACCAGATCAGTAGGCGATCACAAGGATGAAGATCCATTTTCTTCGGCTCCTTTTAAGGTAACCGTAAAGAATAAGAGTAGAGATTCTGCCTTATCTAGTAATAGTGATATTGCAACGCCTTTCGATGACGATTTTACTGCACCTTCGGAAAATCGAAGAAAAGCACCACGAAAGCAAAAGCAAGACACCAAGCTGGAAATAGACGATGACCCCTTTGGTAGTGCACCATTCGAGACTGCTATACGCATGCGTAAATTTAGCCCTTCAACTTTAGCGAGTCAGCAACACTTCCAGCGTGGAAGTGGATTGAATGCCCACAAACATGAGAATATGAATCGGCCCTCATTAGCAAGGATGTTTCAAGTATCGGGAAAGCCGAGATGATGGAGGATAAGTGGATTGAACGTGGAGCCATTTTGTATGGTGTGAGTTATCATACATCGTATACGTAGCCGTACGTCTATAGCCGCTCAGCTAAGGTGACTGGCTAGGGAGTATTTAATTTATAAGGTCTGGAGATGTCAGCTTATTGTAAGTTAAATTCTGGTAGTGTTAGTGTTTTTACAATAATAATTTTAGTACGTTAGTGAGGATGCTCTCATATGCCACGTAGATAACTTACACACTTACGAAAATTGTGTCCCATATTTTGATTGTAAGGAGACTCTTTTGAAAGGTTAGGGGCCATACATTAGGGATGCTAGAAGAAGGGAGGTGGAGGCAGTAGACAGCTAAATTGGAGACTTAGGGAAAACAGGCTTGAGAAGGCCACCCCCGGGGCCTTTATGCAGCAGTACCAAGGAGGAAACGCATAGGGGAGTAAACACAGCACTGAACCATACCTGAAAACTACAATGGATATGTTACAGCTGTCCTTTTATTTTTCGGCAACGAGTCCCTTTAACCTGTACTGGTCATATTTGTGGAAATTGTAGACGGGATATAAGTTCTGATCTTTGTCATGGAATGTGCTAGAGTGATTTCAGAGATTATTGTATCGTTTGTTTATCAGGATTTAATTATAAGACAGGCCTACATTGATGCTCCAAAGCCTTCTTATATGTAGGCAGATCATCCCAAGATTCATTTTTTAACATGCCAGTGTAGGATTCGATCCTTACCCTTACGATCGTTGCTGTGAATTCCCTGAACTGTTTCACTAGGTTTTCTTAGCATGTCGATTCGGATGGTTGTCCTCAACACACTCCTAGTGGCCTTTCGACAGCATTTCGACCCATTGCTTATACTCAATAATTTTCTGACCCTCCTTCCAATACAATCACTGTCAATCTTGCATCTGAGAACAGATAACAGATATCTATAGATTAATCATGGTGTTTACCACTTTCTATTTCTTCATTTTATAATGTGAAATCTTTGAAAGGCTGTGAGTTAATGCGTTTGTAAATGGACGTTATTTTTCCGGTTTTTAAATGGGTGTATCTCATCGCGTCTTTTAAGAACTACGTGTTTTCATAACAGACGGTACTACCATATGTTCTTCTTTGGACGAAGTGTTAGAATGACAAATCTTCCTAGAGAAATTCTCTGCAATCCACTGATTATAGAAGGAAATGGCTGACCACACTCAACTGTGCTTTGTTCTATCTAATGTCACAGGAAGACCTTTCTTGCAGTCGCCATGTAATATATTCAGTGCCCTGAGGGCTCCATCCAATGTCTAAGTAATCGCAAATTCAGTTGGCGGAAATGTGCCTCCCATTGGAGAGCATTGAACACCCATAGAAATGTTAAATCTGCCTATATATGTATCCTGGTGCTCGTACTTTCGATCGAAATCTTCAAGACACAATATAGGTTTGATCCTCAAACCAGATCGGCCCATAGTTTTGAATCCTTCATATTGACTCGCCTCTTCGCTTTGTGTGATCTCTGCCCTTTTAGTGCAGGTACGTTTATGGCCTATGCAGCGAATAGCTTTCTTCTTTTGCACCAGCCCCGAAGGTCGTCCGTCGCTTTATCTATTCTTCAAGAAGCTTCACACATTCTCTGTTGACGTTCTTAAGTGCAAGACGTTCCATTAGGATCATAGTTTTAATTGATCGAAAAGCTTTCCACCGATTCTCTTCAGTCGATCTACATGGGTAATGAAATAACATAAAAAGAAAATATGTATACAAAGATGGAGGATCAAAAGGTTACAAAAGACAAATTTGATCGGCTACAAAAGAAACGAATAGCCAGTCAAAATTGTGTTTTGTAACTTTTCGATCCTCCATCTTTGTATAAATATATTCAGTTTCTGTTATTTCATTACCGATGTAGATCGACCGAAGAGGATCGGCGAAAATCTTTTCGATCAAGTATGTTTGCTTTGCTTTACGCAATCTCTAGGTTTTGTGCTACCAAGAACATGATCATAGTTTTCTACTCCGTACTGCCACTCCTACAATTATTCCATCTTTATGTTTTCCAAATGATCATAAGCTGAGTCTGTGTGATGTTCTTAGTTGCAGGTGTCATTGCGGCAGGTCTTCCACTCGACCAACATTCTAGATGTCAGCAGCTCGTAACGCTGCATTACATACAAAGAAACATTTGTATAAGAACCATATGTCTTGAAGTCTGTCAGAGATAATGAAACATTTGAAGGATACTGGCAGGTTCATTTTGGAATTAGAGAAGTATCATCCTCGATATCCTTAATTTAACAATCGCATACTAGACCAGAAAAGGCCTTTGATTTGAAAAATATTCGCATTTTGAAATAGTAAAGATGGAAGCGCAATTGAGCGATGTAATTGGGTTTTTTTACAATGTTGGATGTACGTTTGTTAAAATGGCGAGATGCATAACTCCCTTTCTTATTGGAGGCGGAATTAGGAAATGTTCATATATCCAGGCTGTACGTGTGAGTGTCTTGTTTGAAAGAATTTGCATAGGTATTGATTAAGGATAGAAATTTGCTGTATGGTGAGCAATTGCATCAGTGCCCCATCCCCTTACATATACCCACTGCATATGTTATTTCGTGTGATATACGTTGCTTTCTTATTCGTATAAAAAGACTGTAATTAGGAGTTAAGGGCTTAATTTTGGTGCTTTGAATTCTGCCGTTAAATCAGGGATTTGCAAGCGCCCTTTCTTGAGGGATTAACGAGGGTCCTTTGTGAGATTCAAATTTTGAAATCTTACCGTAATCGGTGAAATTCATAACTTTTACCGTCATTGGTGAAATTCATAACTTTTACCGTCATTGGTGAAATTCATAACTTTTACCGTCTTTGGTGAAATTCATAACTTTTACCTTCTTTGGTGAAATTCATAACTTTTACCGTCTATGGTTAAGTTAAATTTGCCTCAGTGATGCGCCCATTAAATATTGCCGGTAGCTTATTGCAGCTAACTTTTATTTGCAGTACACGGAGAAATACTTTTGTTTGTCTCTTAAATATTGCATCAAAAAACGCTATGTGTATGTAGCACTTGAGAAATTGTTGATTCATGCAAACTGCATACAGTATAAACAGCATTTGAATTTCTCGTCGTTCCAGCTGTTTACTTCTATCTTTTTTAGAATATATGCACCCAAACTGAGCTACTTTCCTGCATTAAGTCGCTCGAACTTGTGTGTAAAAGGAAAGATTTAACCATGGATGATAGACTCCGAACAGCCCAGCTTACCCTTTTGGCGTATGTAATCATTACGAGCAGTTGTGTCATAAAGCTAGTTTACGTTTTTAACGAACGTTGCAGGGCTATACTGGCCATTGGCAACGTACAACTTGTAAGGGAAGGGAGTATGAAGTCGGTAACAATATTTCGGGCGTACTGATATCCACTTCTCATTGCTGCACTGAAAAGTCGTTCTTTTAATGTCGATGCAGAGTATAGTTAATGGAATTTTTTGGCGGTATTTCTCCAGCTTAAGAATTATGAAGTATCGGACCATGCACTAATGATGTCAACACGATGTGGGTAGGGGGGACGCAGGCGATAATTTTGAAGGGATCGTTGTAGAAAATTGCTTGGGACACTTGGCCTCTTTTGTAATTATAGTTATCTACAATGAATTGTACAATTAACTAGAAGTTGGCGCACCTGTAGCAAGATGGTGATCTCAGTTTCCTGTACTCTTTTTCGTACTGGAAAGTAATCGACCGTAATTAATAACAGTTGGTAGACTGTTTTTATTAACGAAGTAATGGCAAGGTCGAGGTGATAGTCACACAGAATAGCAGAGGTTCACCGAGTGGACGAGAAGTACGTATTTGGGGTTGCCTGTCATTTTCTTCTCTAGGAACGTTTTAGTTTTTTTGCTATCCGCCTCTCTTAAGTTTCTAAAGGATTGTTGCAATGAACGTGATGGCCGTAACCCGTACTAAGCACCGGCTTTCTTGACCTAACCAGGGACCTGGGGGTATTGTGGGGCGGCGGTAGTGATGATTTTTGTTATTGGTTTAAAACTTGATTTCAAACTTAATGTCAGAAAATTGAAAAGGGCGCTAGCGTTGATTGGAATGGTTGGAAAGGAAACAAAATATGTTAAGTGATTAAAGAAAGGAATCTTCGCTGACAACTTCACTTGGTATTGCCTATTTAAGTGTCTTTAAGTACTACCTTTAGTGATGGGGCAGTTTTAAGTTTCATTGTTAAGTGGCAACATTGCAGGGTTTTGTTAGTCTAAATTACCTTATAAGCGTTAAATTCCAGAGGGACATGCTGCATGTTTGTCACATGTTTTAGATCATAGGAAATAAAGAGAAAGCGCCACCCCAAGCAGTACGATGATTCTCAAGTTGAAAGTTGTCTTTGAATGTTTTATGTGTTGGTCACGTAAACCACCAAGAGGAATTGACGTACAAATTTGTTTCACCAAAGGGTAGGAAACTTATGAAAGTTTCAGTCGCGTAGAGCATAGTGTTGATCAGATTATTTAACCTTAACTAAAATCCGCTGGCCTAATAGCGCCCCCCCCCTCCCCCATAATTTCTGTAAATGATTCTTGACTCGGCCACAGTAAAATGAAGCTTTACCTCAGAAATCGGGAAGTATTTTAATAGCTCAACAAAACAATATACAGTTACAAGGAAACAACGATTTATAACTGATAAGCCTTGAGTAAAAGATAGCGTTCCGCAGGTGTCGAGATAAACAGAACAGAGGTAGTAAGCCCGTTGAGAGTCCCGAGATATACGTTTTCCCACCTGCTGAGTTGCGTAAAGACTGCTATTTTCTTGGCAGTCTCGGATTTTGCGCTCGTAGAAAAACCACTTGTTACAAGCGTTCCAACTCTTCGCATGCGGGATGGCGCTCTTCGGAAGTTAATGACGTTCAACCCTCCATGTATTTCTAATTCTGCTAGTATTTAGCTTTCTATTGTTGGAAGACACGTTTCCTGTGCGGATTACGGCCCTCGACTTATGCATTCTAATTGCCGCCAAGGAATGGGCTGTATCTTTAATGTAGTCATCTCCATTAATCGGCCTTAAAAATCTGTACAAGGGACTGTGTATAATTTGTCAAGCTCTATTTTTTTCAAAAAGAAGGAAGGAAGGAATGTATCATGTTGATTTCTTTGCTTTGCGTTTTTCTTTCTTGTTACAATTTCAAGGTAGGAACCTACTTAAGCAAAAACCGATCCCATTCCACGTATCCGCTGCATAATGCGCCCGCCGAGGGTTTGCTCCGCCGATATTAACGACGCCGGCATGCGACTTACATCTGGAAGTTTCTTTTCCTCCATAACCAGATTAGTCTTCTGATGCTCGAAGTTGGCGTCCCCATGCCCTTACTATACCCACCCATCGCGTGCACACTTGTCACCGCAACGTTTAACTTAAATCTCCGCGCATGTTCTCTGACCTGTAGACCTACAGTGCCACATATCACTAGGCAACAAAATGTCAAGAGTTCATTTAGGGTAGTTTGGTAGCATTATTTTATGTTCAGCACCTTCAAAAGACAGGCAGACGCCTTTGTACAGACGGTGGCGTACGAAGTATGGAAATGAACCGTCAGATTGAGAAAGCTTTGACTTCGAAAATGCAAGCTTGCTGGGAAAACCATAAGCAGAAGTGACATATGTTTGGGTACTTTTTTTCCGGGCGAACTTGGTGGCACCCCCAGTATCACTATATTATGGCGCCCACTTTTCTAGTTTGGAGGGAACAATTGAACCCTCTAATTTTATCTTAATTTGAATTTTGTGAAAACTTAAGTATCAAGCTCCGTATTTGTTTTCAAGGAAATCCGTAGAGAATGAAATCGACATCAAACACAAATTAAGAGAATCGAAGCTGAAAACTCGATAGCATCCCGGACCGTAACCACATTTATACAAGTATCTCTAAATGCATAATAAACCGGCTGGAAAATATGCACAACCGTTTTCATCTACTTGCCTGGCGCTTCATTCGTCTTAACTCTGATAATGACTGACGAGACTGCCTCGTTGCTTTACTAGCTGTAATATTGCTCCATCCAAGATCATAGAAAGTCATCAGGATCGTGATGAAAGTCAGAGAATTCTCTAACCAACACTATGTGACTTATTTAAATACTTACTTCTTACTTCGGCCGAGTTTTCACTCGCTTTGATTCCGTACGTCTTCTCCAACTGCCTCACCTTAGAAGACACCGGTGGGAGGTTCCCATACAGTCTTTCATTCGTCCATTTATCCTTCCATAATTAAGAGCCATTCGCAACATCCTTGTATAACATCCGTTCATCCCCCTTTCCATTACCTTATTGATTGTCCAAGTTTCACTTCCGTATAGCAGAATAGACTCTACTGTAGCAACAAACAGACGTTCTTTAATATTCCTTCTTATATTAGTGTTCAATATCCTCGTCATCCTATGACATGCTGACTATGCTAGTTCCTTATTTAAATACGAGACCGTGCGAAAGTGTGGAACTCTAGTTTATCAAGGCTTTAAGACATGTTTAAGGAAACAGTTGACATTTGTACCCATTCCTTCCAACAGTCTTGATGCATACCCCGACAAATCCTTGAGCCAAATTTGGTAACACTAGTTTTCCGAGTTGAGGGATTTACATGGGGCTTTGAAATAGGCGTCGTAAAGACTGACTTCTATGTGATGCTTGGGGAGCTTTGACAGGGAAGTAGCATATCACAAATGCTAATTGTCTCGGTGATTTTTTGCTGATGCAGGCATTGCAAATGTTCCCCATATCGATGTCATAGAATAAGTAGGACACTGATGCCAATATACTTTCTATATTAAACGCAGAATTTGCAAAGTGAATTTGTAATGAGAGAAATGAAGATATGCACAGCTCTTATGCTTAGATATTATACATTATTTATATCTTCCAACGCCCATAAAGCTAATACAGTTTCTGAATGATCAGTTGTGATTGTAATGATTACATCACATTCTGTCTGGACACATTTTGTGCAGATATTGTAGCTGGCAGAAGAGACGGTACTTGCTTGCCTTATTTCTTTGACCTAAATAGTCGAGGGTTACATTTTTAAGAGAAGCAGGTAAAAACTTCTTTGTGTGAAAGTTAACCGTTTCCCAGCGAAGGACCATTTCGGAGTTAACCGTTTACCGAAATAACCCAATATAAATCTTAAATTTTGAAGGGGTTTTTAAGGGTTAGTTTTTCCCTTTCCTTCGACCTCTACATGGCTCGTTCTTAGATAAATATTTGGATTTGACAGTAGTCAAAGAATCGTCAATAACATGGTAATGTCATTAACAATAACGGTATTAATGCCGAAATAGACTGTGCCTTCGGGGTTTCCATGATTGTGGAACGCATATGAGGAGAGGAGTGCACTACGTTAAATTTTAATCCGATGAGGGTAATGAAGTCTAGACGGTTCTTTATTTCGCCTATTTGTTACATTTTTCTTACAACGTGGATGCCTTTTATTGCCGACTGTACGGATGTAGTCTGGTATCTAGTTCTTACTCATAGTGTATCTTTCGCCTGTATAAAATCTCTGTACTCGTCTTCTTTAATCAGAACTACTACGATGTTATATTCTCATGATTTACGGATAGATTAGGAAAAGTACGTTCTGTCTATTCCTGCGTTACAAAGCGCGATACTACGCCGACCATCACAAAAATCCATATCGTTCCTTGTCTCTTGCGGATTTTTCTGCTTTTCAGTAAGGTAGGGAAACCACATGAAGGATTTCTCCCACAAACCCGCATTAATGAAGGACATTTTAATGAGTAAAATTAATACAATTTACATTGATTTAGTGAGTATTGCAATTATTTTAGTACATACTAATATTTTACCAATATTTACATGCAACCTTACAATCAAGTAAGTAAGGAAAGTGTTGATATTATTAACATCGTTATCGATTTATCTATACGACAGTGCTGAATACATTAACTAACATTAGCCTTAGGAAAACATAAATTCATCATTGTTCCAACTGACTAGAGGGCAAACGACAAATGGTTCTTCTCTTTAATCCGTGTTCTTTCCTTCGTAATTTCCACCTTTTCGTCGCTCATTCTCTGCCAAATCATAAAGAGAGCGAAATAACTTTAAATCCTTTTTTCTCATGTAATATTCGATATCTGAATTTGGAAAGCCATTGAATCTTGTCTGCAGTGGAATGGAATAGGAGCCAACGGCATCAATTTTTATCCAGTCGCCAGATTTTAGCTGTAGAAAAACGAAATGATATGACAAATCGTTCCAATTCCATAACCAGCTGGTAAAGCTTAGGACAGATGTTATTGATTGCATTAAGAGAGGTATCAATCTCGAATACCTATGCCAATTACGTTTCGGTGTAAGCAATTTTTCCTGCTATGTCCAAATCCTACGTATAATCCTACAATAAGGTGCTAATAGTCTCTGCTATCGAAATCCTTAAATACGGATGAACATTTTCCATATATTGGAAGCGTAGCGTTATTTATTGGTGGAATGCAGAGTACTGCCCGATTGTGATGGACATCAGAACACTTAGTGGCTATATACAATGCCTGATAAGCATTGCAAGCCTACACACATTAACAGAAATTTAATCTTCGCATCAAATAAAAACTTTAGTAAGCATTTTATTAGCATTAGAGACAAGAAATCAGTCTAAACGGAAAAGTAGCACTAAATTGTATAAAGTATAGGTGGTGACCTTTTCGACCGGTCAAGCTGATGCTCTCCCTCAGCCTTTCAGACGACGAGCTCAATGATTTACCTTCAACATGTACCCTCAGTGATAAGACACAAATCAAGCCCTTTGCGTTCAAAGCCTTAACGTTCCTGTAAGCAAGGCTTGGGTCGTAAGATCGATGTCGACTCAGCTATCGGCAAACATCTTCTTTTGAATAGTTCCTGCTCCGATAATTACAACGTCCTGTTTCTCGGTTTTAGCTCGTGTTAAGTCCAGTTTCCATCTCCGAATTTTGGAGGCCGTATTCATTAAACAATTGGACCCCGATTTGTGCAGACAAGAGGAATTTGTATTTAACACAAGACTATTTTAGCCTTGTACATTCTTCCACATTTTTTTCTTTGCTACTTTTTTTTCTGTTGGAATGTATTTCTTTATTCTAATTTTCATGCATTTCGTTTGCTCGGTAATGCTTTTGTCCAGCTACTATATCCTGGTTGAATTTCATTTGCACAATTACCGTGTACAACTCAGTTGTCAAATGAACGCGTTGTGTCTTGCTTGTATCAAGTTACACATTGGCATAGAATTAACAGATACTTACCTTAGGAAGTAAAACATCCGATAAAATCAAGTCCCTAGGGTCACAGGTTGGACCCCAAAGATGTGATTTGTATAATTTATCCCCATCACATTCTTTGTGCTGCAAATTGAAAGGATGATAATAATTTGCATAAATTAAGATGTAAAAGTTACAGGAAAGAATCTAATTTAGTCCTCTTGTTTAGTAGGAGATGTTTATAAGGTGGTATTGGTGGCTGCTACCCAGCCAGCCGCCGACTCAGGTATTGAAAAGAAAATTTGTCCCACACCAATTACAATTCTATTCTACACAACACTACAAGGGGCAAATATGCAAGCCAATTTTTAAGCATTGCGGCTCTTTAATCTACAAAATTTTACACAAATAAGTGAAGCCATTTTTGTACTTAAAACCTTTTTTGCTTGACATTCCTCAGACTGCAATCTGGTCAGAATGGGACACGAAAACGAAGGAATGAAAGTAATACTCAAATGTGTTTTCAAAGTAGCCAATCAGATCTCAGGCTGCCAGATTGGTGCTGTTTTGACCAGTCAGTGTCGTAAAATTAAGCAGATAACCGAAAAGGCTCAATGAAAAGATAATCGGTCAACGGTTTCGCCAAGTATCAGCTCCTACAAGGAAACATTCACCTCGGGTTTCAAAACCAAAACCACTACTTAGCAATGCGACTCTACCATAGAGTAGCACTTGCTTGAATACCCAAACTGTGCGCAAATGTCCATGGGGGACCGCCTTCGTATAATAGGTAGGGCTAGGTCTACCTTTCACTTGGTCGTTTCGGATTTTCCTGGTGCCCCTGTTGCAGATAAGTTTAATTCTTTGCAGTTCTCGTAATAGCCCTTATCATCCATAGAAAGTGATGTTCAGCATGTATGGCTGTATTGCATTTTAGACATAAATCAACCAGATACTCCGAGAATGAAGGTTAAACTGTTGATTTTTATCCATACAATTTGTTTTAAACTTTGTAATTAACTAATAGTTTGAAAATTAACCTGTAGCATTCAGGAGACATCTCTGAATCTGGTGATGAAGGGAGATGGATGTCTCCTGAAAGCTACAGGTTAGTTTTCAAACTATTAGTTAATTACAAAGTTTGTTGATATTGTCTTATTTTCTTTACATGCCAATTATTTAAGTCCTGTCTCGGTTTATAAATTGAGTCCTGTACTTTGTCTTTGACATTCTTGGGCAGTTCCTAGCAGAACACTTTTAGCATTAAACCGTTTTGTAGGACAAAGGGTGGTGGGGGCTGAGATCTAACAACTGCTCATTGTGTTATTATGGTTTGCGCATTAATTATGCACTTTCACAATCACTTCTTGTATTAAGATCGAGTACTGCGCAGGATTACATGGCGACTAGTAGTTCGAATACGCTACACTCTCGCTTACTACAGTCAAAAATAAAGGCCAATTTTAGAAAATTGGATATCTAAAAAAATAATGGGGTGGACGGTCTCGACAGCCCTAGCTTTCAGCTGCCAATGCTTGTCAATAACATAGGTTATGGTTAGAAGGGAAAGTTTATATACCAAAAGAATAGTGGTAGCTTAAAATAACAACGTAAGAATACACAAATTCAACAATAATATAATATTACTTACCTTAGTCCAATAGCTAAGGTGTTACATCAGTTGATAAGTTGTTTCGCATTGTATATAGATTTTGTATAGGTAGCATATTAATTGAGTTTAGTCGCCATGTTAAATATGTAGTCGCCACGTTAAATTCATGTAGCGTACATGAATTGTAGTCACGGTGTAATAGGAAGAAGAGACGAAGTAAAAAGTAGTTAAGTCCATACAGAATAGTAGAAAAAGAATAAATATCAAGAAAACGGTACTCCTCCTTGTGTAATAAAATATATATCTTGGACATCTTCGGTCCAGGTTCTTTTATTAAAACTAGATACTGAGTATGTTACTTACTGTTAGACACTTTGGTTGACGCTCGAAGCCACATCCGTAATAACATATAGAAAACAATCCATAAACACCCTCGTTCAGGTAGTAGGAATAGCTCTATAATGTCAAGACAAAATAGACACTTCAATGTTATAATGAAGATATATGAACTAAATTGTTTTAATGAAGCCAAAGTTATATGCAAGTATTTCAAATCAAACTATATGTTTGTAATGGAGTAATCCTAAATATCTTGTGGAAGAGTTTTTAATATGATAGATTCAAGTTTCTAACAAAGATCCTATGGGATAATGATCTTACGGTCAAGGAAGCTAACAGAACAGCCTAGGGTTAAGGAAATAAGTGTATGATGTCGTATCAAGGACATTTATTGGTGACTCTAGGATGACCTGGTTGACTAATAGTTTTACACTCATGGTGCTTGGACTATCGATACTCTAGAAAAGGAGAAGGCTGGTGGCTATGGTTAGAAATATTAGGGGCTAATTTAGAGTTTGTATGGAGTTATATGACACTGGAGTGTAAAAGTCTCAACAGCGGTGTCAGAGTGTTTCAAGCAAGGCCGGGAAAGGTTTACTTAAAAATGTTCAAAAACTGCTTGTTTCCAATCTGTAGTTTGCCAGACTGCTTTTTCCTAGCAGCTGAAGATACACTGTCTAGCCATATCACATGGTCATATCTGAAAATGTTTCTTCGACAAACTTGATCTGAGCAAACAATTTGGACTGTACAAGTTAACATGTATGTATACATATCTGATGTTCTTTAGAAAGTGTGACCCTCCTGACAAAATATACAAGATTTTAGCTGAATTATGTTATATTGAAGTAGTTTATTGTCCAAATCGTTGTGCAGTATTGAAAACAAACCTGAAAGGTGAAAGACGTTTTTACATTTACAGTGTGACTTCAACTTTTGAATAATAATTGTGAATTATAACGCTCAGGTCTGTTGACTCATGACTTATAATTATGAACTAGTAGAATTTGTAGATTATTTTGTGGTTTGAACAGTAACGCACACTTACGAGTTTGAAGGCCTGTGCTGGGAGCGGAAAACATGCCAACGAGTGCAACTTAAGGCAAGTGAATATCAGTTGGTGTTATTCTTGCATGAAACCGAAAGTATTGTTACTACAGTTTTCTTCAGTTTTGTTATCCACCATGACTACTACTACACTCAAGAGTTACTGTCGGCTATAGGGAAGTACAAGTACATACTTGAGTTTGGAGAGCAAAAAAACCATTAGATACGTCATTAGATGTGGTAATCACCGATTTTGCGATGGCTCTGCTTTTATCTCTGAACATTCTACAGTTTTTGACTTGACTTGGGTTCTATATCCCGTTAGTCTATACTAGTCTATACCCCGAAAACGAAATATCAAATTATATAAGTAATAAGCCGGTATGAAAGCACTTCTAGCTATATTAGGGGCATGAGATAACGGTTAGGATGGTACTCAAAATTTTTCTCTACTACAAATTAGCTGAAAAAGAATATAAATAAAAAGGTATTGTATAGAGATATGCTTTCATCATGATGAAATGAAGTTAAATAATGGAGACATGTGGAAATTTGTAAGAGCTTTGGGGACTATTTGATCAATTCCCGTTCCAAGTAGTAGCTAGAGATTATCACGCAATAACACAGAAGTGGCATTGCATATTCAGGAAGACCTTCAGCCTCCTCACGTCTAGCAGTGTTGTGAAGGCACACCTTTTCCAATACCTTTTTGTAATACCTTTTTTTATTTACTTTCTTATACCTTTTGCACTAAAGTTTCTGAATTGAATAGTGAAAATATGCACTAATAATAATATGTTTGTATACATTGCATGGTGGGAATGATTTTTTCAAACTCATTTATTTATTGGTAAAGGAAAAACAATACAGCCGGATACTCTCTAATGATAGGCATATCCAA
>JAAAKL020007882.1:0-16439 GCA_010016065.2 Carybdea cf. marsupialis auct. non (Linnaeus, 1758)
AATTGTGTAAGAAGGAAGTAGCGTAACCTAATAATTGAACGTCCATGTAAATGAAAATACTACATACAGAATCACTTAATCACAGAATAATGTATGCAAGCTGAGAATAGGCCTTCTATTCAACCATAACTAAACTTAAAGGTATTTAAGCGAATACAGCGAGCGGTAGTGCCCTAACCATGCGAACAACAAGAAATAGAGTAGTAAAAAATGTTAACTATGGCTAACTACGAAACATAGCTCAAGAAAATAATTTTACTCACTTCGTTTACACACGCACCAGAATTTTGAGCAAGACGACGCTAAGACTATATAAATACTGAACTGTTTGAGTGGAAAATTACTAAATCTCTACGGATAGAACAAAAGATTCCTTGTAGCAATAAATGATGCGGAATGACGCATTTCAAACCAACAATCATTATTATTATTATCATTACATTATTTGCATCTATATTTTTTTAGAAAATTTCACACCTTTCCTTTCTTTTTACTTAAGGATCGGTTCGCCTGCATATTAATAGTTGTATGAGTGTTATTTTTTCAAATGTTCTTTCACCTATCCACACACTTGTGCTTTTAATGCTTGCCCATCTCCCTTATTGTCATACCCTTAGCCTCGATTTGTAATATGCTCGTTTACAGCTGTTTTTGCTATGTCTCAACAGTTCCATATCCTCGTTGAAATGTACTATGGTACAGCTTGCTATTTAACCAATGTATCCTACTACAAGGGCTTCTATTTTATAGCAATATCTCCAACAGACCTAGAAAAATCAGAAACAGTCAAAACGTTGCCTGAAATACTGCTTGTCGGTGTTTTCATCACCTCATCAGAAAGTACAGTTACTTTGTGCAATGGATTCTAATTAAGACTCTCCGCAGTAAATCCAATATCATGTTTTGTTGTTAACAACAGCAAGTGATTGCAAAGAATGACAACTTTTTTGACTTTAGCCTAGAATGTTCGAGGCTTGTGAAGCACACTTGAAGTGAGGAGTCAAAATGTTAAAATTCTTTAGCGAACTCTAAGGCAGAACTATGTTATTCTAAGTAATTCGATGTGCCTACTCTAAGAGATGCGGATGACGTCCTCTTTACACTGATTGATAGATGAAATTATGGCATATACTGTTGATATTGTTTCTGTTGTTGTAGCTGTCATCCTTTTCACACCGACTGTTTCTCAAAATCAGCAGGTCTAATGGGTTTTTGTTTTAACTGGTTTCTATATCGTCAGGAGTTTCAATTCATAGAGTGATGTGATCTGAGACAACTTCTTTCCAAGTCTTCCTTGGTCTTACTCTTGTCACCAACATTTCAGATTCGTGACGCATTGAACCCTTAAAAATCTACTCCTTTTAGTACGTATTAAAGTTTCAATAGGAGGAGAATTTAAACTGTTTAGTAGCACACAATGCGGTACAGTCAGATAGATGAATATTTCGCACATCCTTCTGAGCATGTTCACTATGATAATATAAAAGCGGTCAAACATCATGACAGAGTCTGTTGTGAAAACTCATAATTATTCACGTAAATACTTAAAAAATTTTGAATCTTCGTTTATGACAAACTTTTTAAAATCATACCCCTGTACCAGAGCTATCGACCTGACGTATTCTCTCCACGCCATGTGAATGATTATGGAAAGGCTGCCATTCAGCCTGTCAATCTGTTCAAAGCCCATTGAAAGTTGCAAGATGTAATCCACAAAGTTGCAAGTTATAAATTAAAAGTACGTCTTCGAATTTTCTTCCTTAAGTGAAACTATTCCTCATTTTGCTGCCATAACGCCTCAATCATGACAATCTTCTTAAAATTTAAGTAAATATATGGTGACTAAAATTACCTAAATTTTAAATCTGACTTAACTTGTAAGTGAAGATGCCTATTTGATAGGGAAATTTACGAGGGTAAAACGCATTTGAAACAGAGGCAGCTAGAAAAAATCCAGCCTAGTTCATTGAAAAAGGCTTAGAAGAGTTTAGGTTGTGAAGAGAGGATGCAGTATTTTAAGACAAAACTAGTTAACACTGGCAAAAACTCCCCGCTGTCTTTTGTCCCAGACGATATTATCTGTTTGAATAAAATAATTGATTAAGTAGTTGTGTGAGTACGAATGGAAGTTACATATATTGTGTAGCGAACTCGAATTACGCTAAAAAAGGTAAAGCTGAGAATCAATTAGAACTCAAATACATTTCGTATTGCTAGGAAGCTGAGTTTAAGTAGATTAACAGGTGTAAATCCTCAAATCTGAAGGGTGAAAACGTCTGAAGGGAACCATTGATCTCTTTGTGGAACACCTGTATTTATGATGAATCCATATGTGTTCCTCTGATGGGTTATCACGGTTGCAGACGTTTTTCCGCAAGCAACTAGAAACTTGGATGGCATAACAATAGATCGCTGGAACGAAAATTCTTTCTCAGATTGAAACACACAACGAGAACCTCGATTTGAAGCCTTGCAGTGTTGCCTCAATAACTGTATTGCTTTACTGAAGAGATGTGCAAGACCAACTTCTTTCCTTCTCTCAATTTTCAAATCGACTAGAAAAGCAAACTCTCGCTACATTTAGCAGAGAATGGGGAACAACTTCAAATGGATGACCAGACAGTAGAATTTCGTTACGACACATACCATGATCGGCCGAGGAAGTGCATTGCATGCAGAGCACTATAATAGCAGCTGGGAAGCTTGGAAGGCAAAATCTCAATGGCCCACGAAAAAAATATACATACTTACTGACCCGGTAATAACTTAAAATTCACTGGTGTAAGGCATCACGTATGTATCCAGTCTGTCTTTCCTTCTGTATTAGAAAAATAGGAGAAATATGGCGGCACAAAAGCAAGACAAGAGACTTTGCTATATGTGACTGAGTTATTGTCAGATCACTCCCATGCGTTGGTGGAAGAACCAGTGGGGGCTTTCGGGATTAGTCTAGCGGGAACGCACATGAACTCATACTTAAATGCAGAGACATAAAGATATACGTGTATGTATCTACCTTCTTTGATTTCTTAAAAGGATTTGGAAATTAGAACCTAAGCACACTGAATAAAATAGCTTCCAGAACTCCTGCTGCACTATTTAATCTGTACTGCATTATGATGCATGGCAAAGCACCCCACTAACGTTACTCGGCCAGAGGTCCTACACTTTCCAAAGCCGTCACCAAGAGGCCTAAACCCTGAGATCATTTTCCAACTTTGTCTCAAGTTGTTGACACACTGACCTTAATAAAACACTATTTGGACGGCAAGGTATTTAACTGGAATAACAACCGTAATGGTATGCGCATTATATATAATTACTGATCGCTACATTTATGTTTAAGCCGAGGAAATCTAACCGTTCGTTTTCCTGCACTGAAGTAGACTTGCGCTAATGTGGTCTTGTAAAACACGCTATTCGTATAGTAACAGGACTATTTTTGCAGGGATGGGGGAAATTTAGTTTTGCCTAAAGTAAACCAGGCCCAATAATAGCCTCGGGGGTTAGTCTTTGATAACCCAAAGTACATCAGGGTTCATTTCGGTAGAGGGTCAATTTAGACTGCTGCACCGCATGAAGATCTCAGTATTCCCATCTGATCAAACACTTATTCAGGATTTGGAGGTTCTCACTTGCTTATTGATTTTCCCCTCTTCTGACCAGTTGCTATTGAAGAAAAAGAACAAATTTTAGCAATCTTTGTAAACAATGCACCTGCTTAAAACACCTTCTTCAAATTACAACAAAAGGTCTATTGTGCCACGTTCTAAGAAATCCCCTGGGATCGAGTATAGAATCCAGGCCATCGATGAACAATGTGTGCACAAGTAGAAAGATGGTAGATTGACGCTGGAAACTGTCTAGCCACGTTAGGAAAATTATTTGCAACATTCATACAGTCAGTTAACATGTTACAACATGAAAAGTTGAAATATTACTTCATCTCACACTTTACTGGAATATAGATTAAGTGACTATTATAAATTATGTCGCATAATGACTATATGGAGCATGGAGAATTGAATCTTATGTCGGAATTGCTGTTTGGAGATTTTACAGACCAAGAAGTAGCAGTTCTGTCGGACTGGTCGTGTGGTGGGAGGAAAGGAGTCGAGTTCCTGCGTTTCTATAATGTAGCTGGGTTTGACAAAGCTACAAAAACTGTCAGTAAGGATGGAAAATGTGGTGGTACTAGAGCGGCCGCGACATCCGATGCTAATTTTAGCGTAAATTCTGGGCCGAAGCCCTGCCTGGTTAATTCAGACTTGCACTTGGTTTCGCGTTCGAAAACAGACACCAATTTCAATTCCATAGAGAGCGACTGTGTAGTTACAACAACAGAGGTAGACATTGAGCCAGTGGGAGTTAACACGGAGAAGGTCGAAGAACTGTTTAATAACTCGACAAGCGATTCAAGTAAAGAACCAGAAACAGTTTCAAATGATCAAGCTGAAACATTTGAAACATCAACCAGTCCAAAAGATGATAATGGTTATGCAAATTTGAGCGATATTGACACCGCAGATTCCACAGATGGATGCAAGGACCAGATACACACAGATAATTCAGTTCAAAAGCCAGAAGCTGAAAAACCGGCCCCGAAAATTAAACCAGTATCGTGGGCCGCCTTGTTCAAAACGGAACAGCCGCGTCCTGCCACTTTTAATGAAACTATCAACAGAAAAGTTCAGCCAAACAAGGTTGTGGTGGATAGTCAGGTCCCAAGGCAACTGCACTTTGCACATAGTCATCTTGAGACTTCAAAGCAGTTCATACCAGTGGAGAAAGACTCACGACTTGAGAGACTTATAAGTTTTGTCCAAAACTTTAAATTTGCAGAGAGCAAGGAGCCTTGTGTAATGAGAGGCTTAGTTAATCGAGGGAACTGGTGTTACATCAATGCAACCTTACAAGTTTTGATTAGTACATCACCATTCTTCCATCTTTTCCGTTCAGCTGATGTTTTCATGGACAATGAAAGTGGGAAGTCATCCATCCCACTGATTGACTGTATGGCAATGTTTGTAAACAAGTTTGGGGAGTGGGAAACAGAGTCAGGTTTAAGTAAGAAAAATGGCAAAGAGAAAGCAGGAAGTTCGTTTGTACCCCAGGAAGTTTATGATGTCTTGCCATTGCTTAAGTCTAATTTGTCAGAGAAGGGACGACAAGAGGATGCAGAGGAGTTTCTGTCATTTCTCTTGAATGGTCTCCATGATGAATTTGCAGCAATAAGTGCAGTTGAACCTGAAGCAAGTGTAGATGATTTAAACAACTCTAGTCCATTATCCAATGGAGATGTTGGGGAGAGTGATGCTGCTAATGATGATTGGGAGCATGTCGGCCCAAAGAATAAGTCTACTGTGTTGCGGAATACAGTATGTAAAAGTTCATTAGTAAGGATGATATTTGGAGGCACTGTTCGCTCTTCTGTTCACAGATCAGGATCTAAAGAGTCAGCAAGTTTGCAACCATTTTTCACCCTTCAGTTGGACATACAGTCTGATGATATCCATGATGTTAAGGAAGCTTTGGAACTTTATTTTGCAAAGAAAAGCCTTGTTGATTTTACATGCTCCAAAACAAATGCAGAGGTAGAGGCTTTCCACAAGACATGTTTAGAAGAATTACCTTGGGTATTAATTCTTCATTTAAAGTACTTTGTATTCGATAAAACTGGAGGATCACAGAAGCTACACAAAGCTATTGATATTTATCCTGACCTTGAAATACCAAGAGATGTACTTTCTACTAGTGTCAGGAGCAAGATTGCAGCCCATCAGAGGATGTATAAGTTGTTGGGAGTTGTTTATCACCATGGCAAAAATGCTGCTGGTGGCCATTATACTGCAGCAGTAAGACAAGGAAGTAAAGGGGGGTGGATGCTCTGTGATGATAGTATTCTCAAACCTATTCAGCTTTCTTCTGTTATCAAACACCAGCAGGACAGAGTACCCTATCTTTTATTGTACGAAAGGACTAAACCTAATCTTACATAGAAAATTAACTAATAGATCTTTTAAGAACATTTTTCTTGCTAGTTCACTTAAGCTTGCAAAATTGAAGTGCTGTGTAGATGGCTATTTGATATGACCAAGCTATTGGCCAAAAATGGGTAACCACCCCCTTTATGAAACTTGCCCCAACTACTAGGCACCTCATTCAAGAGGATCTTTCAAGTTTAGAAGATGATGAAATGAAGATGTTTATGGCACAAAATTCATCTATATGAGTTCAAAGAGACAATTAGCTTTATAGAAATGTTGATTGGTTCCATACCATTGAGACATGACATGTAGAAGATCCCATACTGTTCTTCACATGGATTATTAGAGGTGAATAATATAGAATGAAAGTGTCCAGTTACTTAATAATTACAGGAAGAAAAGGGAATGGTATATATTAAGTATACATTTTCCAATTTTCTTACTTCCTTTTAGTGAAATGTAATACAATATTCTCCTTTATTGAGAATTTCAACTTTCACTGAGGTACTGAGCTAAGCACTTTTTACATCTGCGTACGTGGTAATTGAGCAGGTAGTATTGTTTTTATAAGCAATTTTCAAGATTTACTAACATTTCTCGGTGATATTGAATGGTAAACACTTACTATCCAGAGTCAGGTTTGTATTAAAATCATATATTGACCCAAAATCACATTCACAGCCAGCATTTCTAAGACAGTGATGTCTCAAATGTCATCTCTTGAACTTAACAGATGTAGAAGAGCCCTTGCACCTTCAATTTTTCCGATGAATGTAAGAAGAATAGAGAGGGAGGGATATCCAACTGCTAAAAAGTTTTTGAATTATGTTTCCATTTGTTGAACAGTTTATAGTTATTCCAAAATGTTGGTTGTTATCAAAAAGATATGTGTATAGTTAGATGGTCAATGTAGAATCAGTGAATATTGTAGCAATATTGATGCCTTCATAAAGAAGATGCATGTGTATAGGAAAGGCATGCATAAGAGATTGTACTGTCTTTAGGAAAGTGAGGAACACAAATTGCAAAATCTAAGCTGTTGTGTTGGTATTTGGCAGCTCCGTATCAATATTCTATCTTTAGTTAAGCTACTTGCAAGTGCCTACTTAACACCATGGAAACAGTTTTTTACAAAGTCACCCTAGACATTCCCCCACCCTCATTGATAGTTTTTGGCTTTAAAAATCCTCCCAGGATATTGCAGTACCATAACCCAATAACAGTTCTTTAATAGGATACAAAATAGAAAATATATGCATATTTCTATATGTGCTTCTTTATTTGGACTTTAAAGCCATGTATTAAGATGTCATTCTACTATAAGTAAAATGTGGAAATTACCAACGTTAATCATCTGATGGAATTTCTACTTACCACTATTTGTTCCAACCCACCATCTATTATTTTGAAGGGAAATTTCATCCCACTTTATATGTACCCAGGAGAACACACTGCACATTATTGGTTTATATATAGATACAGAAGACAGTGAGTGGATGAGATATTTTTGTAGTATTTAGTCATTGACCTACTTTACCAGTTTCCATGCAGTAGCCCTTTTCTCTGTACATTGTTATAGTAATATGTTCAGGCCTCCCACTCTGTCATAAATCATAAAATGTGATAAAACAATTGAATTTTTGAAATTGTCAGAGTGTCATGAAAAATGGTCAAATGTCATAAAATGTCATAAATGTTTGCATGAATAAAGACTAGACCTGACTTAACAAGGCTAGAATCCTGAGTTTTAATGATTTTATTGACAATTTTTATGGTATTTATTCAAGAATGTTCAAGTTTCGGGAATTTGGGGCCCTTTTATATTAGGTGCTCATTTGCTTCCAGGATGTTATTTTGCTCCAGATATGGCCCTGGTGTGCATGCCTAGAATTTGACATGATTTACTATATGTGTCAGGGTAAGATTTCAAATGATCAGTCAATGACGTAATTTGTGCCATAAAATATCATAATTATCACTGAAAATGTCCGAAAATCTCCTAAAAATTCATTTTAAAATGTCATAAATTTGTAAAACAAATTGTTAACTTTAGAGTGAGAGGCCGGTATGTTATATAATCCTTGATGTACTTAAAATTTGGACATTGAATGATCTTTGCACTCTAATTGGCTTGTTATCAAGTAGTTGGCCATTAGGAATCTGACATGGTTTGTTGAACTGCCGAGAACCTTTTAATATTTAATTCATATGATATGGTATAGAATGGAACCTTATTGTTATTTGAAATACTTAAGCATGTGTAAAAATTATGTGCTCCCTGTTGCCTTATTGTATTGAGGGGTTAGCATGGAGGGGCATGTATCTTGATGAATTTTTTCATAACTTCTTTGGGGTCTAAAAGCTTCCTGATGGGATGTATGCAGAAAAAGCATGTGCATTAGGAAGATGACTGCCTGTGTATTGGAATCACTTTTTACATGTGTATTTGTGACCACTTAATAGCTTTTTGGGCATGTGGAATGTGTACTTAAATTTGTTTTTAAGCACCTGATGAGCACAATATGAACTTGTTTATTCAGCATTAGATTATACAAAGTTCTTATTGTTGTATTATTGTAAGAGCTAGTCTTGACATTGCAACACTGCATGATGATGAATCAGAATAGCCTAAATGTTATAAATTTCTTTAGACAGTACAATAATGAAGCAGAGTAATTTTAACTTTATGAAATCATGTTGGTTTTCATTGTGAGCTATAGAGTGGTCCTATCTTAGCAGGTAATCAAAATTACTCAGTTTGGTCATCCAACAACAACTTCACACACAGGAATACCAGAATATTTATTTTGCTCCACAGAGAGAAAGGAAGAGATACAATATTCACTGATCAACTATTACTCTGAAGTCTAGAATAATAACAGTGGGTGAAAAAACAATGTCAGTGAATAATTCCCTGATGAAAACAAGGTTGCTGAATTTTTCACTCAAAGTAAAGAAATGTGGTTGCTGGTATTTTCATTCAAAATTGTTAAATGAGGTGGGTGTAATTACCTAGCTTATTATATCAAGCCTTGGCACATACCACATTTTTAGCTTCAGTTTTCATTAGGGTCTTAAAAGTGTTGGGAGTATGAAACTATCTTATGTCAATAAGTTAGAATGTAGGTAGATATCTATCAACAGTTTTGCTAGGGTTGTTTTAACAACAAGTTTTTCTTACCTCACCTTGCCACCCAGATTAACGGCTGTTCCACTATTCAGTGGGTTTGATGCAAAAGTTCTTGGGGGAGTTTAGTCTTTAACATGTATGGGTGGGAAATGGCAGGCTAAACTTTACTAGGTGGGGCTCCAAAGGCCATTCCAGAACAGAGTAGGGCAAAACAAACAGCTAAATATTTTAGGAAAATGTGCACAAGCTTATTGAAGTGCCTTTTAAACCCCAGGCAATTTTGAATTCATGAGTCTTGAGTGAATAAAAAGTCTTGAGTAAATTCTGTGGGACATTTTTGGCCAAGTGCCCAAACCATCAAATGAGATTTTAGTAGCTACATATACTCTTGAGTGAACTAGACCAATGGCAGATTTATTTGATATAGTGTAATGTTGTAACGATGCTAGAAATTGCAAAATATTTATACCTTGATAGTGACTTAATTATGATAGATTGTGCTTATTTACCCCAATTCTACTGTTGAATATTTAATGTATCTGTGCATTTAAGAGACACAATGGTCATTTGATCAGCACTTCTATGAAATGCATTATCTGAAGAGGAGGGACTATGTTGTGTGATTTTCCAATGTTGCAAAGATGACAGCTGTGTACTTAAAGAGAAAAAAGTCATCATTTACTCCCATTAGAACACAGCATGAACAGTAACTATTACTACAGCATTTTTCTTTATAAGCAACTCAACTTTTTTTCTTAAAGCTTTAATAGCTATCAGCAACTGCCTGATAGCCAGCATGGGTCAAATTTGTGTATTGATGATTTCATAGTTCCATTATTGTTCCATTATGAGTATCAGTTTATATTAAGATGTTTTCTCACTACTGTTAAGTGTTTGTAGTCAGTATTCATTTTACTATTTTGAGCTGTTACTGTAACTTGATAAAAGAAGAAAAGATATAATTTAGAAAAGAGAGAGAGAAGAGTTGCATAATCAAAATGAAGTCAAACAAATTGAAAAGAAACTGAAGCTAAAGTGTAGGTCTAAAGTAGTAACTACCCCAAGCAACTGAAGTCTGGAACTGGAAATTGTTCCTGAAGGAAAGAACTTGTATATAATAATTCTTTCTTACCAAGTGAAGTCAAATGCCAGCTTTTCATATAGATTTGGGAGCCCTTTGAATATTTCTGTGAGAAAAAGATTGTGATGTCTTGTAAATAGAAATAAGAAAAACTGGATATGACTCAAACTGTAGTGACTGTCAGTCTTAGACCATGTTCACATTGCATTGGATAGGTTTTCGCTTCCTTTTTTCCTCAATGAGAACAGCACTTGAAAACTAATTCATTGTACAACATATATCTTTTAAAACCATCAAGCCCCAATGTGAAAGTCACTGTGAAGTAACCTGCTTTGCCTGTGAACATAAAACCTATCTGAGGTGCTATTTAAATCGTTGTCAAAACCTATCCTCTGCAGTGTGAGAACCACCATTAAAACTATCATGCTTACTGTTATATGTTTTGTATTCATGATGAATTCTCATGTATTAAGTTTGTATGTAGGCTCATTACATTATTAAAGGTCATGTTATTTTGCAATGGTTATAAAAATTGATTCAGACTGGCCCAAATTGCACTGAAGACTAAAATCTTTTGTGAATGTTATAAGCAAAGGAAACCTATCTTGAGCTGGAGAGTCAACAAAGTATGAATTAATTTTTCAAGGCCAAATTATTTTTGCAAGAGAACTTTATTTAGGTCTTCACTATTTCTGTGAGATGATGTAACTTCTACTTCTACATTTATATTTTTATGAGGTTTTATTTATTTGTAGTTACATCTTCATGCCATGCTTCTAAGGGATGAACTATCATGAGCCATTCTTCAGTATCAAGTGGGTGGGGTGTTGAAATGATCTGTTATCAGTTAAGTAAGGAATCAGAAAATGCAGACAATTTCTTAAAATTTTAACCTCGACTACTCAACCCATTCCTCATTTCTCTATGCCAGTACTTTCTAGTGCCAATGAGCAGAAGTTGAATATGCACTGGGATTTAAAATGTGCTGATAATTTGACCAAAAGTGGGAATGTATTAAAATTTGAAGGGTAGAAAATTTCCTACATTTTGACATAGGGGAAAGAACAGACAGCATTTTTCATTATTAGGATTGATCAGAAATGTAGCAATTTGAACGGAATTATCTTGTACAAATGATAAGGGGGTATTTTTTCATAAATTCCAGTAATTGTGAAATCATAGTTTCAAGTAGAAGGGTTTTAGATTAGTATAACATACACCTAAACATTTTGCTGCATGGCAATGATTCTTAAACCTTGTTAGCATCCCCTGCGAGTCATCAATCAATTAAGTAGACCCCCATGGGGGGATATCCTAGGTACAACAAGCAAAACAATGCCAGTAATTTCTAGAATTGTTACTTCCACACCTGACAGCAAGATGATACATTACAAATACCCAGATTGCTTTGAAGAGCTCAGAGCACCCACACATTTCAATCTTGCACCTCTATACCATTAAGAATGAATTCAGAAATAGTTTTCAATGACGAACAACTGATTGAATACTTGTATGCACATTAATTTTGTTTTCATTAATGATGGCAGTCAATTTTTTTTTTATTATAAGCCTTATTGTATTTGTGAAGAAAATATTCTTGGATGGAGTCCCCTTCTGGAAGTGTTTGATTTATTGTCACTAAAATACGTAGTAACCCCATAACATTTTATAGGCTACTGACCTCAATCACACTAGTACTTAAGCTCAGAGGAGTAGGCCTTGACCCGTACTGTACTCAGTTTAAGAAGAGTGAACAATTTCGACTACTACTCAGTTTCAACTTTTTGTTTGCTATATCTATTTATACTCAATTTAGCCTGTGAGCCAACACCCCATATTTGTTGGGCATTTTAGTTACCGCCTTCTTCTCCCTGTTGGGCTCTCTGAACTTGTCTCAAGGATAATTAAGGGTGCACGGAAAAACCGAAGGGACTTCGAAATGGTTCAAATATTTGTTCGCCAGCAAGTATACATAATTGATACGGTAGAGCAGAAATATGTACTCGAAAGGGCTTACTCGACTAATGAGCAGGGATCTTTGTTGATTGTATTTTAAGATATTTGACAATTGCAAATTATAACAAGATTTGCACCTTTAAGCCACAGTCTCAACAAGTTGTAGTGTTTTTAGGGGGATAGACTATCGGGGCATGCCCCCTTTCAGAATGATATAGAGTTCCCCAATTTTGTATAACTAGAGGATGGTACGATGTGACGATTGTCGTAAGGGGAACGGTAAAAGAAGCTCTCCGAAACAAAGTGTTCAATTGTCTGCCGGAAAACATCTAATAAATAGGGGCTTTTATTCTTCTTTTGCTCCACCCCCCTCCCCCATCCCCAACGTCAAAAATTCCCTAGATACGCTACTGTGAAAGAGGTAACATTTTACTCGCCGCTATTGCGGCAACTGCGAGTCGAAGTCGCAAAGTGTGCTTGTTACTGCCACTAGCATGTCCAGCAAGTGACGGCAGATACCCCGTGCGTACTAAGTTAAACCCATCGGCTTGCCTCTCAGAAGTGCAAGTCCATTGATGATCGTGGAAACTATCAGCGGTTGCCAGTAGCCCCACAGTTACATAATGGGACCCTGTGGTTGCGTGGTTACGAACACAGGGTCGCCTTGTGTGTCCTTTTCCCAATGCAGGGAATATGATAAGCAAATTTTAAAGTTCTTAGGGAACTATATTAGTAAACTTATGGTTATTCATGGCATGCATGGATTTTGTAGAATACAAAGAATGAAAATTCCATCAAGGAAGATGTTTGAAGGCGATGTTGAGATTCCTGATGACGAGCCTTTGAGGAAGGAAATCTATCGATCTGTTTATGCTACCCCATTTTCGCATCTTACTATTCACCCCTCGCCTAATTTTTATACTTTCGATTTCCATGTTCGTCCAACAGTTCTTGCCCACTTCGGGAATTTTTTTTAATGATTTCGCACGTGATTTATTAACTTATGTCGGTAAGGCAAAAGAGTAACTGGACGTTTAGACGACTAGAAGGGTTTGTAGTCGAGTCGCTGTTACAAGTAGCGGGGAGTGAATGGGTCTTGTATGACTGTTTCATGGGCATTATCCTGTAGCGAGAAATCTTTGCAAATTATGATGGTGAGTTAAGTCGCCATATTTTGTTATGTGATTACGCAAAATCCCGGGAAGGGGTTTGAAGTGGAGAGAAAAGCATCAAACGTTAGTCCCTTTGCACAAGCGGGGCCGTTGAGAGCCAGTGTGGGCCCCGGGGTATTTCATAGCGCCGGGTCCCAGTAGGTTTCTGGGCGGAACCTCTAAGGTTGTTATTTTCATAGAAGAAAATTTTTGCCGGCTCCGGACCTCCAGCCCCGCCTATTCCCTCCCTCCCCCCTCTCGACGGTCCAGTCAACAAGGTTCTACAATGCTCGAAACTACTCTACTAAGTCGAGAGAAGTTGAATCAAAATCAGGACACATTTGAACAGGGATCAACATCATGTATATTAAATTCACTTTCAGCCTGAAAAATATAGATAATCAGGTTCTATCTTTCTTGATGCAAAACTGTCCCGATAAGACAACTGGATAACCTGAGGAGACCGCTGTCACTTTGCATCCTTGTTTATGAAGTTCAGGGACATACCAGCTTTTTCAGAAGGAGGGGGCACTTGCCAGTCTACCGACACAATATTGGGATTTGCCCACATCCATTTCACTTTTCACAAGTAAACTAGATCATCTAGAGTCCGGTCATCATATGTTTTACAGAACGTAGAGGGGAAAATTTCACGTATCCTGGATATTAGCAGTCCATTTGGAAAAGAATCAGATCGTAGGATGGAAAGTTGGAGGTAAACTGAACATGCGAAACTAAAAGACAATTCTTGCGAGAAAATTATCATTTCGTTTTCTATTAAAAAGTATAAAACTAAAATAGATATGGTGACCGGAGGTCATAGGATTGAACAGACTAAACAAGTATTCCTTCCTTCAAATATACACGAACGGAACAATTCTTCATTTTAAAATGCCTCTTAGCATACGCACACTGGTCTGGGTGTTCAAATCCATCATTTTCCTGTCCAACAAGATATGGAAGTTTTAATTCAAGACCTCAGAACATGCGTAGAGTAGAGTGTGTGTGATATGTTGTGGCAGACATTACAAAAGTTTTAAAGTTTCAGAAAGAGGCCGAGTTTCATAATCTGTGGTTGTGGGTTGTATATGCGTGTGCGGGTTATTTGTTGAAACTGGCAACAGAAAAAGGGCAGAATGAGGGGTCGTTTGCACCCAACTGAATCAGGAAAATGTATGGACTACCTTTAGCCATAGTACCGTGTCTGGGCCGGGTTAACAATGAACCAAACAGAACATATGTTTCAGTCAGATTAGCAACGAAGAAGTGGGGAACTGAATCATAGATGTTAGTCATCGATTTACCAGCGTAAGATGCTAATGAAGACTGAAGCCGAAGAAGAGAGCAAAGAATACTCAGATGAAGCTGATTCGATGAACGTACAAAATAGATATGAAACTTGTTGAGATGATGATGAATGTTGCATCTAACACATTGAAAGCTTGGATTAAGACATGCTATTGATTTGTTTTTTACATTGCTTGAATATGCTTTATCTGCGCATTTTTTCCTGCGGTTTACTCTTCATTACCATTGATCTATAAAAACACTGGACGGGGCATCTTTGGTCTCAAAGTGAGGGCAGTTGTTGGACGCCATTTTAGTCCAAATCACACAAAGCTTATAAACAATGTTACGTAATATGACAGAGTTCCCGCGCTATTTTATTTCTGGGCAATAGTATTCGTCACCACACTTTTTTGCTGTTTTAAACAACGGGAAACTCGATCCAGTATTTGTTAGAGATCAGTGTTCATCACCTGCATCAGAGGATATTAAATCTCCGCTCACCGCATGGTGGGGCTGTCTGCTGCCATCCTTTTATCAAAATTCCGGGATTTCTACTTCGAAGTAACATCAAGAATCATCGATGGTCTACCGTTTACTTTCGTCTGTGACGTAAGTAAAATACAGTGATGTGATATCATCTTCAGTGCTTTAATCCATAGAAACAAGCTTTAGTTTTCATTGCTGAGCTTCATTCTTTCTAAGAAAATATCTACCTTGGCATTCTTTTTAATGCTTCAAAATTTGTATGTAAGAGAACACAATCTGCTATTGTTATTTCTCTTGACCTACGTTTGTAGTACGCATGCGTTTCGCATGCTTCAGAAGAATTTTGTGAAAGCAGCACTGTGAATAATCAGTATGGTAACTTTTGGGCTAATTTGTAGACAACGCACGAGTGTCGATATCCTTCAGAGCAGGTTCTACATTTCATAGAATAGAACTTGGTGCATTTTCTTTCGAGTTACTGCAAAGACGGGAACAATGGTTAGTTAGTTAATGAAGCAGATGTATTCGGTAACTACGAGGTTTAAAGCAAGACCTCTTTGCTGCCTCTGAAATGGAAGGAATTTTCTTAGCCCACAAGGTGCAGATATAATGTTTATAATGCCGGTAGATGATAGACCACGCTCGTTTACATGGATGCAAATTTTGGTTCAAGGTTTGGAATGTCAATAAATCTCATTCAACTGTGGAGGAAACTTTATGAAAGAGGAACAAGGAATGAAAGGTATTTCTTAGAGGACCTTACTTCCTGAACATTTGTATACGATCTCTTATGTGAGCATGTGTCCACTGTGTAAACCGTGGTGATTCCTTGTTATGCAACTGTTTTCCTACTGTGAGAGTTTCGAGTATTTCTGCGTTTTGTTGTCATTCTGCACTTAAAGTGGCAAAGAAAACGTTCTATAGGCGATGGTTTCTCTTTAAAAGAAAAATATACTTGTAAGTTGAAAAGATTATTTCTGTTGCTACTCCACATCATAAATAATCTGGATACCCAAAAGATTACGTTTCAAATAATAAACCTATAAGCACTTTGTTTTCTTCGTCCCCTTTCATGGAAAATTCCACAAAAACTACATTTATTCCAAGTATATTTTACACTAACACGTCCCCCCCGCCCCTTCAAGCAAACCACCTTCAACCACCTACTATCTTCAGATTGAAAGCAAATACTGAAACTTGGTTTTTGTCCTAATACACGAAAGTGACGCTGACTTAAGGTATGTATATGATAATTGAAGCGATATTTGAAAGATAAGAAGTAAGAAGTGTCCCTTTGGCTGTGAGTTGTATATAGATATCCATTCTATCAAATTTAGTCTAGGAAAAAAACAAGACTG
>JAAAKL020007883.1:0-16438 GCA_010016065.2 Carybdea cf. marsupialis auct. non (Linnaeus, 1758)
ACATCATATCATGCTACATTGGACCATGCTACATCGGACCATGCTACATCATACCTTGCTACATCATACCATGCTAAATTATACCATGCTACATTTTATCATGCTACATCATACCATGCTACATCATACCATGCTACATCGTTTCATGCTACATCATACCATGCTACATCATACCATGACACATCATACCATGCTACATCGTACCATGATACATCGTACCATGCTACATCGTACCATGCTACATCGCATCATGCTACATCATAGCATGATACATCGCATCATGCTATATCATACCACGCTACATCGTATGTGTATGTATGTGTTGTGGCAAAAGACAACATAGATACATTGCTCTACTGTTTCTCTCGCAGACTGTCAATGAACTTGAAAGTCTTGAATGAGATATTGATAGCTACGTTTGAGTTCTTGTAGAAGGACTCAGCTGGTGAGCGGCAGATTGAAATGCTGAGGCTGATTGAGGCGAATGGTCTATCACGCTTCTTAGAAGTTGTAGGTAACCCGACTTATGTTTTGGGAGTACTTTGGAGGGAGGTCATTGAAGTATTTTTCTCGATTGAAGGCTTCTTTCATTCTCAAAATATATGTGTATAACCTACCCCCGGTCCAGGAAAGAGTCCATGAACATTGTCGTCAAAGTTGGTCCAGTAGCTTTTGTGCCCATTACGGTTACACAGAGACTCGGACACCGCGCAAACATTGTTTTATTTAGGGAGAGATTCAGGATGTAATTGCTGTAAGCTTGGGCCAATCTGTAACAATCTAAATTCAATGTGCACGAGATCATGAGATGTAGGATTATGAATGGAATAAAAATACCAAAGTAGGAGCTGATTCTTTTAATTGACATGACCAAGTACTTACTCTGACTCCTTCTCCTTTCCCAAGAGAGAATTTCAAAACGTGAAATAGGGCGTCCGTTGTCGCCTGCAGTACCAGAAGTCAAAAGCATCACCCGGGAAATTCTGCTAGTTTCCCTTAGCAAGAGATGGGTAATGGTTGGGGTTGTGAGGGGAGGTATCTTTGGTTGGTGACAGATAGCACAAGGTTAATTTAAAGCCAACATAACGGATCTAAGACATGTTGACTGCAAGAAATACGTTTGTACTGCTAATATGAACAAAATAAGGCATTTTTTGAGTGTTTTATGATGCCTCTGTACCGGTATAGAAAGGTTTTCTTTTACCAAAATACGCAAGGCTTTAACTTTTGTTAGATTCTTACGTTATGAACATGATTTGGGCTTGTAAAATAGGATTTGCAAGGTGCATTAATGTAAAGTCACGCAAGTAGTTAACGACGTTTTATGTGAAACGGGCAGGTCAGTTAAATCCTTCGTTAGTGAATCTGGTAATAAGAGGAAATTTGCGAAAAGAGTAGCACTGAGTTATATGGATTCCTGTGCCGATATCGACACTTGCAAGCTTAACTTTAGAATCATATGAGCTCTCTTTTCATTTACTATTGTAAACGTGGTTGATTAGACCACATTCACTTGTACTCATGCTGGGAATTTAAGCCACGTCTGTTGTTGTAAGAGTCATCTCTCCATCAAACGGCTACGGCCGCAACACAATCCACTTTGAGTTATAAGCCGTTTTATAACAATCCTTTAAATGAAAAACACCTAAAACTATAAATGTATCTCTGCCTCACAACCTGTAGTTTGGTAGCACGTGCGGAGCTTTAATACTCCTTCCCTGAAATATGCCCAAATACAGTTGTTGCAAAACTTTTTGATATACGCACCCCTTGATCTAGTGTGCCGCCTCCCCCATTCACACACACACAGACACATACTTTTACTGTATACTATTATCTTTCACCTTACGAAGACAATCTACATGCATATTGAGAATGAAAGTATTATTTAAGGCCATGGCATTCCCAGTTCCCCAAAAGTGGCACTTCCCCAACTGTAAATTCCCGTGTTAATCCACCGCAGACCAGATACGTCAGTGAATGTTGAAGAGAAAATACCACCATCTATCGGTGTATAATACTGCCGTCTCAAGGGAATGTAGATTTTAAGCCAGACTTTGTCGCTGTCATCTAACACATGTTCCCGTCTTGACCCTAGCATCTTACAAATCGTTATAGTTTAAAACTCCTTTTATTCAGAACTAAATTACGAATGCATGGTGTGTCACCTCTGCGATCTGTCGTCCGTCAAAGGAGATTTCAATTCCTAGCAGAAAATTGTGATAAAATATCATGTGAGAAAAATGAGCTGCACTAACAGTTTAGGAATTGGTTGACGTTATAGAATATTTACGTGTCTTGGAGTTTAATGGCGCATTTTTCTGCTTAATTGTGAACGCATTAGTACTAAAGAAAATAGAACGACTGTTTATTTGCTGACCGTTGTCGAATGTTTGCTGTTCTACCGAGGAGGGGGAAGGGAGTTTATACTGAACCACTTAACTTGGCATTTGTGAGAGTGGTGGATAAATATTTGCTTTGTTAGATTAAAGTACCGAAGATCAAGTGCCCACCTGCTATACCACTAAACATACATACACGTATACATGTACGCCAGAGTACCTTCATACATCCTAAATATGGAGACGGTTGCTGACGTGTCATGTACATGTCCAATGGCTTACAGCTTGATAAACAATAAGGTAATGATAGTAATGATATAACTGTATAATAATGTATCACGATGTTTCTGCACTTGAAAACGATAAGAGTGAGTGAAGAAACGTTGTTAACGGAACATAGGTGCCTGACTTCAAAATGGCTCTCTTTCTTTGTGTTATGAACTATGTGTTGGACCACAAACGTTAAGAAAACTGAAACATTTGTGACTTAGCTTATCAAAAACAACTGCAATACATGGTTAATAAATTTTGCCAGTATCTCTTTGTTATAACCTGAATAGTTTTCATTTGCCCAACTTCACCCCTCTAATCATTAAAACTGTCTAGAATGTTCAAAGTTTGTAATGACACTCTTATATTAAGCGTCAGAATGAAAATTCAGCGTTGGCTCAAGTGTTTCATTATATACCATCGTTTCTACGGAATGTTTCGGTTTCCCTGTGTTGAGCTATCTTTACTGTCTGAACCACCTTGGCTTTCAAAACCAAAAACACTATTGAGCAATGTAACTGCCATAGGGTAGCACTTACTAAAAAGCCCTGACTGCCAAAATGTATATGGATAAGCCCTTCTGTATCATTGGATAGCCTAGGTGTGCCTGTAACTTAGCGTTCTGGAATCTGTACTCGTGAATCTAAAAAACCGTTACTTTGCAGACAGAAAGAATTCGTCTTTTCATTGGGTCTTTTCGGCTAAGTACTCAGACACAGATTGGTCAAAACAGCACCGATTTGGCAGCTCGAGTTCTAATTGGCTATTTTTCAAACACAGCTGTTTAGAAGTGTCATTCCTTCCTTTCGCATTCCATTCGGATGATCTATACTAAAAGGAGTGGCAGATGAGAAAGCGATTTCGGTATTTCTTGACATTTAATCGTCTCTATGACTACGACTTCGTTCAAACTGAAAAGGGGCACACGAGAACGAAGCCCTTTTTAAGACTTAAGACATCATATAGTAAGCAGGAGTAGCAAGGAGGGGAAAATAGTTTGTTTGTGTCACAACCACGTTTGGAATTGTTTGTCACTTGAATCCTAGTTGTGATGTTCGCAAGTGTCTTCCTAGCCGTGAGCACTTTAAGAACTTCAAAATGTGAAAGCTATGTCGCCTATTGTAGGCAATCAATTGACCTACTGACATTTTCTTGACAACAGATACGAATTTGTACGTTGTCACAATATGATATGGCAACAAAACTAATTAGAAACTCTTATCTCTCTCAGCTTGGATAAGCAGATAATTTTCGAAATTTCCTTTCTGATATTTATTATTCTATTTGGCCTACCTCACTCCGCTTTTCGCTTCGCAGTAGCAAAGGCAAGCGAAGAAAAATGAAATTAATCAAAGAGATCCGAATACCTTTACGACAAATATTGAGACATGGAGGATCAGGAAGGTGGATGAAATTTGAGATTTGTTCACTCGATATTTGTGTTCAAAGAGAACTGTCGTCGTCAAAGTAATGAAAGCAGATTATAGGGTAGTTAGTTTCCAAAGAGACCAGCTTTGGATGATATTTTTAAACATATATAATTCGTTTATAAGACCTAAAATCAAATATAGAATATCGTTATTGTGATAGTGTAACTTATAATGAACAAATGCAAACAGAGTGACATTCTCTCTGACCTATCATTGGTTACCTTGATGTCTAAAACTAGCTGAAAATAGGATCAGGGAAAGGAGTTAGGTAGGCGCAAGAAAGATCGTCGACTTCACATGTGATCAATGATGTTGAGCAAGATTGTATTTTATGAGCAGAAACCGCATTTTTCGTCGTACCTTATATTTTTGACACATTTTCAATCTGTCCTCATTCTCACATTGGAACCAGATGCAACCTGATTTGGGATAGTCGAGGATACGGATGCTGCAAGTAAGTGTATTACGGACCTTTTCGTATGTTTGAAGATATTCAAGGCTCGTTGAATATCTTACCACTATACACAGTTCAAGTAATAATTGCAATTGTTATAGTAAAAGTATTGCAAAAGTAGTAATAACAGCCGACAAGATTGATGGTGAACACCTCATACTTTGAAGACATGGTTACGTCCGTAGTGTCTTACAAAACTCCCCTTACAACATGGACCAAAATTATCAACATTGAGCAACCTGCACGTCTGGGCTACTAATTCGGTAGTCTACGCACATCACAATAGAAAAATTGATGCAAATATTTAAGATGCTAGCCTTTATTATTATTATTATTATTATTATTATAATTATAATTAGTATTATTATTATTATTATTATTATTATTATTATTATTATTATTATTATTACAGGATAAAACCTTCAGTTACAAAACTGCTATAAACGTTTGTCCTATCATAAATGATGGCATGATAGTCAATACTTTGAGACACTCCATGTAGACTAAGGGGCCTTCGTCCTATGCTTCAATTTCTTGTTTCATAGAGTTATCATTATTCAGCTATGTATTCTTCTTCGTAAGAGCAACCACACTTTTAACTTTAAAACTAGCATTTTCCTTCACCTGAAACAGTATCCTAAGAATTTCAGTGATGAAGATTATAACCACAATAACAAGGCATCTTTAAATCTGATAGGAATTTTGCTATGGTGTTAAGGAAGACAGGTGTAATTTTGTTTGGTTCTATCCTATTCACGCCAAGTCTTTAAAGATGGAAGTATTCTAGTCACAATATCTGATATGAGTACGAAGGGGAAAGCTTCTTGGGCTCTCATACAAATCTAGGTTTCCATTCATTTTGAGACATGAATGATTCAGCTCGTTTAGACGTTTCAAGGAGAACAGGCGAAGTTGTGAAGACAAATGAGAAATACAAACGTTTTTAGTGAGAAGGCTTGCGCATGAAAACAATGGCTCCTAGTTTTCTTTTTAAGCAAGTACTTATGATATTTTCAATATCTTATGTCGTTACATCATTGCCAAAGGACTGTCTCATTTAGTAAATAATAAGAGTTCAACCGCACTTTGTGGATGTCACGAACTTAAAGGGAATAATCTACAAGGGGTAAAGCTCCTGCCAATAGCCCTGGACACTTGAGTACGTACTCAATTGTGCGCTTTGACTTGTTTAGTTGTATCTTTGAACTAGAGTATGTGAAAGTATTAGCTTTCATAGAAAACTATATTAAATGTGTATGTTTAAGAAAACAAGAGTGTAATAGGAACTTAAATCTTAACTATGACGTCTCCCAAGGAAACTGCATATGTGTCCACTGGTGTTAAAAGGCGCTTCCCATCTCAAGGTAAACTCTAGATAATATGACACTATCAGCTTTGGACAGACTGATTGTTAGGATTGATACACTTAAAAATTGCATAAAGCTGGATGTCAATTTTCCCAGAATTCCCAATGTCTGATTTGTGGTAGTAACAACGATTTACCTTCCCTAAGTTTAATAGTTTGTATCTTATAAATCTGTATATCTAATGTTAGTCGCTCATTCTAGATCTCATTCTGCTTCGATTAGGCTTTATGTAGTCTCCTTCAGAACCTTTCCAATGCTCAATGCTCACTGCCACATCTGTAATAACATTAAATTTTATTAGGTAGTTGCAGATTACAAAACTACAATGGGCACTTGTCAGGATCGATGGGCAGGGTGGTAGTCCGTCAATGGTCAAGAAAGGGTGGTCTTCAAACTTGCGTCGAGCTGGATGCTGATAACCTCTGGTTGAGTTTTGATAACCAACGTAGCGACTGGGATAAAACCCCAAAGGTGACATTCTTACTTCACCAGTGCCAGCTCAACCCTAATAATTTCAGATCTTCTCTTCTTAATACTTTTCATTCTCCACGGCATTTTTTCTATTTTCGATCAATTGGCTGCCTGTTGGACGTAGTTGTTTACCGTAATCGCGGTACTCCAAAGTAGCCGATAGGGTAATGCCCTCCATAAACTGGCAGGTAAACAGTTTATATACACGATTCGTATGTGTAAATCGATTGATCCTTTTTTCTCATGTTGGTGAATTAAAAAGTTATCGTTTCAAATAACAGTAACGTGTGGAACAGAGGATGCGAATTGACGACATCAAATATTACAATAATCTTCTTCAGACATATCTTTATGTCAATTGCTACCGAGGCGTGTCCCTGATGTATCTAGGGTTAATTTCGATAACAGCTGTATTAATTTTTGAATACGATTTCACAGTGTATAATCTATTCACGCGAACGACAGCAATAGGAACAGGCAGCTTAAACGGTTGGTTAAGACAGTGTTGCATGATGAATTTTCCCGGAACGTGTCTATGATCAATTAAGAATTCTGAGGCATCAATTCCTTGACGACTACAAAATTGTCTTGGTCGTCGAACAGAGCTCTCAAGTAAATGATGAGAGAGGACATTTTCGAGAGCAAAATGAACAGATCGATAATTATCGGCAAAGAAATTCAATTTTTTGTAGATGTTTTCTCCCATTGAGTCTACAATACATTGACTCATTTAACTCCTCGCAAACCGCGGAAGTTGTTCTTTGCCCAAATCGGCACCAATGATGTGTTGGCGATCAAACTAGATATTTATAGGGGAGAGCAAGGGCTGTTATTTCTGGCCACCAAGTAAGCCTTGTGACGACAATGAATAATCGTGTTTCGTTGCCTATTCTGTTACCCATTTACTGCTTTCTACGTCTGATCGCTGTAATGCGTCTCATGAGCATTTGTCGTTATTGGAGCATCGAAGTCATAGTGCCCTCTTATCTCATTTCTCAATACCTTCCATCACACAGAATGTAATGAATTGTTATTTTATTTTTCGGGAGATGAAGACTTGACGGGAAATATATTTAGCCCTTGGTCATAGTCTACTTGTAGTCTAAATAGTGTCGTGGAAGGTTTTCTGAATAAACTTGCAGACTAAAACTAAAAGTCAGGTCAAATACCATTATTTACTTCCGTGGTAAATTCCCAGCGCATTTGGAGCACTCAGCTTTAAGATCTTCTTTATTATCTCAAATAAAGTGACAAACGTTTCTTGTCGTACTTATTAGATTAGAACTATTTTGGCACACCCTTGACTATACAGCTAATGTTTCTGAACTCAGTTGTTTGATTGTGTTTTGTCGATTGCACAGCATGTCACTGAGTACTTGAACGCTTCACATAACGATGTTTACAGATCACCGATGTTTTCACAGTCAACGTACTGAAACTATTACGAATTGATTTATGGGACCCACCCCCCCACCCCCCCCCCACCCCGACGCGAATTCTACATATCAATTTTATGAACTGAAATACTCACTCAGGGAATCACAGAAAGAGTGCACGATCGGATCGCAACCAGTCGTCTTGTTTCCAAATCTGTGGGTGCATTTGGTGTGAAACGTTTTTATAATGTTTCGTCGACGAATATGGAAAAGGTAGCAGGAGCATTGAACTCTTCTGCCGTTGACAAATTTCTGTGCCCTTTCATGAAACAAACACACTTTATACGAGGCTAATGCTGTTCACCAATGACCTGATATGAACATATCATGCTACGTAATACATTGCTCAAGCAAATGGGATTCACCTTTAATTTAGTTTGTTCAACTCACCTCTATCGAGATCATCTGCAATCTGCGGATTCGATTACTATTGGTATGGTACAAACTATCTCGTCACAACTCAAAAAGACGAAAGGCCATTCTAGACTAATTCGTGTTAAATCTAATAATGGAAACGATCTCAATACAGTGTTCAATGTCAGAAAAAATTTCGTAGGAAAATTTCAAAGGATGACGGCACTAATTTCCCTTCTGCTTTATCCCTATCCTAGAACCTATTCTAGAACCTATTCTAGGTAGGTTCTAGTGTGCCCCTTCCTCTATTAACTACGTATTAACTGGTTGGATGCCGTAGATGATGAGAAGAAAAGTCGTTAAAGCATCGATATACTACGTTTGACTTAGTCGACCAGTTTTCAGAAAGTATCGGATTACTAAGATACACTTATGTCTCATAACCTTAGTAAGTTAATACGGGAAACTTATTTTATATTTCTGCCAAGTTCATGTAGCTCCACAAAGGGATAACAGTAATATTATGAGGACTTACTTAGCCCATATAATAAACCGATGTTATTCTCATGTTTTGACTGTCAATTGTTCAGCCTTGCTGATTTTTAATGAGGATACAAACTACGAATTACATTCCCATGTAGCTACCGTCAAGAGATTTCACAGGCGCGTAATGAATATATGAAATAAGAACTCAAATGCTCATGAATAGGAAGGTGTTTGTGCGAACTTAATGTTAAACGTTCACAGTCTGTCGGTCAATGAGTTTTAAAAATGCAAGTGCAGAGCGCCAACTTACTTTTTAAATCGAGCGTAATTAACACGAGCGCGTCATGCTTTTGTTCTCATCAAGACGATCTGCTTTGCTTAACTGAGAATTTCTAGGTCAGACTTGAATATCGCCTTGCAGTTTTTTAATTAATTCAATGTCACTCTAAGACTGATGTTGTGAGTGATACATCTTTTAAAATTGCTTATTCTGACTGGAGAGGTAATCGGTGCCGAACTTATAATTATTCTAGGCTTTGATTCCATGATCTGATTCCAAGCTGCATTGTTATCTCACGTAATTGGTGCTCTCGATGACAATTTAGGCCTTAATCGCGCTCATTCTTGGACACAGACAAGCAGTTTCAATTACGTTATGTCGTGTGTGCATTTTTGTGTGATGAGTCTGCAGAACAGTTTGTTGGTTTGATGAAAATCCTATCTGTTAAATTTGATTGCAAATAATGTGCCATTATTTAGAAAATGAAATCAGGTATTGCAGTGGAGAGACCTCAAGTTATGCAAACTTTTGTTGGAATTCGGGTGGGAGTTTAGCTTTCCAGACTGGAAAAAGCTACCCATAAATTCATAAGTAGAATAGCTCTTACTTGAAGTTTTATCTAATGTTGCAATACAAAAAGACAGAACCCCATACCTTCCTATTTTGGTCTCTTTTTCATCATCAATATGAGATGAGCTGTGCTTTACATTGTTCTTGCTATTATGAGCAATCCGGACAAAAACACTATTATTGAATTATATTTGCTAAACTTTTGGTAGGGAAGGTGTAACGGCTTGGGCCCCTAGTATGATGAGAATACAACTAATTTGTAGAGGTAAATAGTCCTCTATTTCTGTCGTTGTACGAATTTTCCAGCTGTAATAGCTATGTTTGGACAACCTCATACTACTTTAATACCACTAACGAGACGTTTATGGAATAAAACGTGCATTCAACTAAACATTTTCATTTCTAGCCTTTTATACAACCTGCATAACATACATGGGAAAGTACAACCTCGTATATCATGTTAGTTGCAGAAATAATGACATCAACTAAAAGATAATCTTGAAAACTCAGCTAGGCAATCGGTTATTACTCATAAACTTTTCTTTCGAAATAAATTCAGTCTACAATTTGTGTATACCTCTCAAACCTGTTTGTGTTACTAATATCTGATATGTCTGATCTGAAGTATCTAGCGTGCATGGAATAAAGTATCGTTTCTGGTAAGGTTCAATGCGTAGATTTCAGCACCAACAAGATTATATTTTTCGGGAGTGATCAGCACATGAATGGTTGAAGGATTAATTCTTCCTGTGATATGGATTAATTCCCGAATACTCTGTTACTTTTTTGAATAGGACTTCAATGTCACGGGATTTCAATGCGTTGACCCCTGCTACGGGCATTGAAGGCGACCAACCACCCTCCTTGTGCAACTGTAGGAATCCTATTCTGTTTAAGCAACAGGGATTTCCATCAATCCTAAACACCCTACCCGCAGCAACAAGACATTATTAATACTAAAATTTAAACTATAAAGGATTTGATATTTATCCAGATATTTCCAACCTACCTTCCTCATTATTACTGAAGATCTCCTAAGCGATGTAAGTAGCAAGGTATAAAAGCTGTCAAATTGTGATTCCACAGATTCATGGAAAATCCTCTTAAAATTAAATCCTCATACAATTATCTTGTCAATGTTATTAGAAATTGTATTAATCAATGAAATTATCCCAATATAAGTTGCACCGGAGGGCAAAACTTGTTGATCATTATTGAAAGGCAAAAGATCAGCCGAGACATGCATAATTCAGAGCCATTGCAAAGGGCTCGGTCAAGCGTAACAGACGAGTTAAGTTGAAATCAAGGGTAGAAGAATGGCTTGAAGTCCAGTCGATAGTTGATTGATTGTAAGTATGGTTTCGCACTTCACTTCCTCTGACTTAGCAAATCGATAAACATTACATCATGGAATTAAGATTCTAACATAAATGAAGATGACTTATGGAGACCCAGTAAAAGTAGTAGGAAGGAGACAAAGTTCACAAGGAGAATCTATCAGACGCATATTCACATGAAAGCTATCATTACGAGTGTCTCCTTGAATGAATTTATCCTTTCCTTTTAGATACACTCAACTTAGATGCTTTCTCCACCATTTTATTTGAAGGATATTAATGATAAATGTACATTGCAGTTTCCTTTGCAGATTCAAATATTTGGGGTCAGCGACAAACATGTCAATGATACCAGTTCAACATCCAAGGACTTTTTGAAGGAATGTTGCAATACCATTATACTTCTACTGTGTTCATGTAGGTTGAACATGTATATCTGAACGTGGATTTAGAAAAAATACTTCCAAATGAAGTGATTTTTCATGCAAAGCTTAAGTGATAAATTACTGGCATATCAATACTATGATAGAAATATGTCATACAGAATGAAGATGTCAAGGTGGCAAAGTCAGTGAATGGATCGTATCGTTATTGGATAGTATCATTATCCAAGCAAAGCTCTCTTTTGAACTTTTGCTTAAAATCACCTGAGACCTTTTCCATGAAGAGCATAACGGTTCTCTAGGAAATTTAAGATCATTTTAATAAAGTTTGTTTCTAGAATCAGAATTTCTTGCTGCGACTTAGAGGAGAGGGTAGATGCTTCCTTCTCTAAATTTCCTTTAATCGCGATCGATCCATGATTAGCTTTACTTACTGCTTATGTGCAACGAAAGTAATTTTTTAAATTTAGTACTCATATAGAAAGAAGCACAGCAGGGAGTGGGACAATGCTATAATTGTACTTTGTGGTGTCTTTAACTCACCCTTTAAATAATAGAAATATGGAATAACTGTACTATCAACTGTATTGCAACGCCAATGGATTATCTTTTCTTCAGGCAATCCTGTACAAAACTTTATTAACCCCTACTCGGGATCGACAAAATTACTTTTCCTCATGACAGTTGAGTAGATTGTTTATAACTTTTGCACGTACGTACGTACATAAAAGGGGGCACCAATATAGCTTTGATATTTTAACTGTACTTGGCATAATTCGAACACTGCATTATTACGGGTTGCATTTCACCAGTGCACCATGTTTAAAATTATTTGATGTTATTAAAGGAAGTCATGCTTGCACATTAGAGTAGTAAGGGTAAACGTAGGAAATTTCAGAGTTCGTGTGCTGCAAGCATACAATGGTTTGTGCCGCAGTTGATAGTACGACAGTATGAGTTCTACTTAACCATAGTTTGAACTCCTTTTCTTTTTTAGATTCATTGTTTCCTCTGTTTAAATTTTCAGGGAAAGAAAACAGTTCGCAGGCTAATAGATTCTTTTTCCTAGCCACAGGCAGTTATGTTGCGTACTCTTAGGGTATAAGTGCCTCGCTTCGGAGTCCCCAGACGTAGAAAAACCACATGCCATAGAGAACATGGATATTCCTTCGTTTTCGAATAAGCCTCCTATTCTTGTTAATGCTTTTTTCCGTTTACCAAGTCTCTTGTGCAGCATTCAGTCCCAGTGTTAAACGAAAAGACAGACTTCGACATGTTTAGCAATTCGTTTGATCTTGATGGCCACCACCCACATTAAATTTTGAGGGGTGAAATTGTGGTGGTGCTTTTTTGTAGTGGTTAGTGTGTTCACTGCTGAACATGCTGCCCAATACGTTGGATTGTTTACTGGGCAAAGAGTGAGATATGGGTGCTGCTGTTTTTAATGTCAGTTAATTGTTTAGGATTAAAGCACTCGTTTGCGAATTTGTTTTATTTTTAAGGCTATTCTAAATCATATGGGTTTTTTCCGTTTCAATTAATTTTTAATGCAAAATCAAGAAAGGTTTCGAACGGAGGTGGGACAAATCCAGCATTTTACTCCACTGTGAACTATGAAAATGCGTAAAGATATAGAGCGTACTTACTGGAACACAACATCTCCTTCACTGTTGTATTATATCGTTCTGTTTACTGGCACTCGTAAGTAATGGCACAAAAATTGATTACAGAAGTAACATCCTGGTCACTGCTTCAGTTAACCGGCATTTTATTAAGTTGTAGCACCTTCTTCAATTAACTACTACTAGTTGGAACCTTTTATTAATTATATTAAAACCTTTAAATTATTTTACTGTTACGTGCTTGAAGCTTATGAACGATGTCATGAAGAGAGTTCATATCTTATTGACTGATGGTTCGTTTCGTTTGGATAAGCTACGTATCTCTTTTGTATCTTGATTCTTATTTATTTCACTTTGTTAAAAATGGTTATTTTTATTATTTTAGGTATAGAGATGTGGATATGATGTTACTATATAGTGGTTGTATGTTGCTTATGTAAAATGTTTGTCGGCCCTTCCAAAATTCAGTTACTGTCAATGGCTAGTGTAGACTCCGTTTTTTTAACGCTGAGGGGAGAACATTCAAGCCCACGGACTCCGTCTGAGAAAGAAATCGTATTCAATAGCACCGTACAATTTATGGATTATAGGACGGGGGAACAATAGAATCTCGAATGTGTATTGATTTCGTCGAATTCGTCCAATATTTCACTTTTCCTTTCGAATCACCATGTTTTCCACTGTTTACCATGTGTACATTTCTTCAAGATATGTCTCCCTAACAGTTTTCATCTTCCATTTTTCATCGAAGTATCAAGACACCAGTGATAAAGATTGTATTACATCCTACATTACTTTTCATCTTTAAACTCTCATGGACATGCTGGTAAGTCCTCACATGCCTGTTTCATGTAAAGTGTATATGTGCCTTCTTTTCCTTCATTTGCTGTATAGCAGACGCCTTGTTTCTGACATACAGTTGCCTCTAAATAACCTTAAATAAAATTGTGAATCTCGTATCCTTGGTGAGTAGTCATTTCTTTAGCTCAAACTAGATAAAACATTTGGCGTCATGTGTAGTTTGCAGATTGCCTGGAGTGTAATTGACAAATATTAAGTTACGAGGCATTTTGCCTATTCTTTGTCCGCCATCTTAATATGCGTAATAGAGAGGTAATACAGAGTTTTTACAAATAGGTTAGGAAAGGACGACGTTAATTTTGATGAGGATAAAAAAGAAATGGCTCCAAAAATTTGGTAAAGCAGCCCCGGTTGAACCAAGCATATGTCTTTCATGGCTTCTAAAAGATAGACATGAATATCGTGTGCTGCGGACAAAATTTGTCATTTCTTTTATGTCGGTCTATTTTTTTTATTTTAATGTTATTAAATTTTGAGTCCTCGTTATCCAGTAAATCCGTTACGACTTATAATTGTGTTTATCAATGTCGTCCAGCTCCACTGAAATGTTTATTAACGACAATGGGGTGTTTTTCTCCTCTATCGGAGTGTTATCTAATATCTCTATAGGCTCCTATGAATTTCAACTTTTTAAACCCTCAAAAAAACCTGCCGTTTATTTTTCATAAGTAGACGATACATTTGCTGATTAAAGAACGAGTCTTACTGTGATAAATTTCTTGTAAATCTAAAGAAGTTACGCCATGCATTGTATTTCACCTTTGAAATGCAGAAAAACGACTCCTTCTTGTTCGTAGATGTTTAAGTGGAGAAGGACGTTACTAAATTCGTGACCCGTATGTATAGAAAACTTACATTTTCTAGTCAATTCCCTTTCTTCCCGTAAAAACTCGCAATGTGAACCTTACTAAAACCTAGGTAAATCGTACCTTTATGATCTGTTCAAAAGAGAAACTAAGGCCCGATGTCGATTCATTAGCGCAAATGTCTGTCTAACAGCTATCCTCAAGATGTCGTCGACTTTACCATCAAGGCAACGTTATTGCATTTTTCCAGTGAAAACTATCTGGACCCAAGTAATGCCCGGAGTATTCAAAAGTGTCATGGCTTGAAAACGTTGCTCTTTGATTCGAAAACCAGACCAAAAAAGGGCGTAAAAAAGCGTTTCCCCGATGCGTTTGCAACTAACCCAAGAACTATGAGCTTTCCACCAATTGCAGCATTGTTGTATATTCATTTTCATGTCAGTGTGAGGCTGGCTATGCCCAAGGCACGACTTTGAGGTGTATTGCTCTAAAGCTGCAACTGTGCGAAAATGTATAGGAATGGCCGCTTTTGTGTCATACGTAAGGCTACATCTTTCACTTGGCTATTCTTGAATTCTTGGCTTTCTAGAATTAGTCTTTTCATTGGATCTTTTCGATTGACTACTCAGTTATACGGACACTAATCTGGCAGTCCGATTTGCTACTTTGAAAACAGAGTTCAGTGTAAGTTTCATTCATTCCTTTTCGCCTTCCATTCTGAAGAACTGCACCATAAGGTGTGCCAGATGCACAAAAGACAAAATCTCCATTTGTTGAAAAATTATGTATCATCCCTTCATTACTATTAAAAGAAAAGAAGCATAAACTCCTACGAGCAAAGGAGAAGGTGAACCGCAGGTGAAAAGTAGGCAAGAGACGACAAAAACGCGTTTGTATGTAAGACAGTGCGTATACGAGTGCACTATTGCTGCTAGGTGAGCCAACGATTTCTTGGAGCTATTATAATTTATCACATTACGTCGCGGTTTCTTCCGAGATATTTCTAAATGTTTTCTAGTCAACTTTTATGGGGGGTTTGAAGGTTTTTACCCAGTCTCAAAGGCCAGAAGAAACGCTCTCTAGCAATTTGGATGTATAATGTTACTGAGAAAAGCCTTCAACATTAACTTATCCATTTGCCCTTTATCGTTATCCTTCCCTCTCTCTGTCCCCGCGTAGCTTTTCTTAATAAAAGGTCATTTTATTGCAATTTTGTTAAACAAAAGTAGGTAGATGCTTTAAAAATATTGTCCTTGAAATAATGGATATCATCAAGTCATTGCATATCATTGCTGTCATTATTCAAGCGATTCAACAGCAGAGAGAAATCGTACTAACTAGCCCGTCAAGTAAGGTATTTGATGGCGTTGTAGGACTTCTCCATCATGGTATCCCAACCGTCCTTGAAAGTGTTTCAACTACAAATTGATGGGGAAGATGCACGTAATCAGGTCAACTGATTCTGCTCCGCGGGGCTTTCGGCACCACCCCACTCTCCGTACCTTTGTGACTGTAAATCTCATGACATCGAACTTTGGCATATTGTCAGTACAACCTTTAACTAAGATAAATTTTGGGTGCATGTTGATTTGTGTCCTTTTTAATATTGCCTTCACTTTTAATTTTTTTGTTGCAGTAAGCCTTTGAAGTTCATTTCGTTTTAAAGTATGCTTAACAAAGAAAGGGATTAAATCATTATTTAGTTCAAAAGTTTAAAAAAACAATATTTTTGATAGGCAATATGATATGAAATCTTAATCTCTACAAATAAATCACCCGGCGACAGCTTACTCTTGACGCCCCTTCTTCACTTTTTCACTTGTCTAAGAAAAGCCACCTATAACCAAATGATATCTCACTCACTTGCTCACTAATCCTCGAGCACCGTGCGGTGCGTAGATTCAACTTGAAACGCAAGTGCTCGCCAGTGCTGACAATCGGCAGCGAGCTGCTCCGCTTGAGATAGAGG
>JAAAKL020007884.1:0-16437 GCA_010016065.2 Carybdea cf. marsupialis auct. non (Linnaeus, 1758)
ATTCATGCAAAGATTCAAGATTCATAAAGGACCTTTTTAACCAAACGGCTACGTCCAACTGATAGACCTTAGGCACTAGAAAGTAAGGGCTGAGGTGTACTTAAAATAATGGGTGCTGCAACCAATTCATTTCAAGGTATTTCAAGGTATGTTTTATAAATATGATATATCTGAGGAGAGAATACTTTCTAGTTGCTTCTATCCCTCCTTTACAGCTAACAGCTGACCTAAGACCTTACCTGCGACCCCAATTTGAAAGCTCATGATTACCCAGCAGCAGCTGCACTTGCTGCCTTGCGACCCTATCACCTAAATTTACCCTTGCTAGCTACCATTATAAGATCATTCAACAACACATGTATTATTTAGCACGTTCAAAATTATGCACACGAATTTTCACATTCTCAGTAACTTGATACAACTCTGATTGCATACAAGGAGTTGCAGATACGATTTTGAGGTATTAGGGGCCTTCCAATATCCTATAATTGTTACTTCGCTATGGATTTAAAAAGAAAGTTATGAATGTCCACTTAAAAATATATTGGAATTCATCCCAATGTCTTATTTAATTATTTAGTTAGATAGGCTATAAAAGAAAAACGGGTCCTCCTACTGAAGTTGGTTATTTCAGATTAGTAACACAATGTTCCAAATGATGCACAGAATGAATGTAAAAATTAATGAAAGTTCAAGTAGAAGGCAAGTTATATCAGAAATAATCAATGCAAAATCATTATCAATATTTTATGTATACCCACGACTACCCGAGCCTTGGTCTATGTTTTAACAAATTTTAAATCAAACGAATGTTCAAATATTTCTACTTGGTGATAACAATTGTTTGCCTGATCAACATTGACGTGAATAAGGCAGAAATGCATGTCTTGTTTGTCGGTCTTTTCAATTCTAAAACACTGGGTAACGCATTTTTTTTTTTAGGCGTAGGCCTACAAGGCAAACTTTAATGATCATTCACCGATTTTATGGATTGGAAAGGATAATGGTAATACCATAGCCTTCGTTTTGTCCTCACATTACTTGCTCCATGTTTAAGGCCTAAGATTACCCACTCGGATTATGAGGAAGAACAACAACTTCTCCTCAAATATCTGAATTTTGGCGTATCCGAAAGGATCGGTTGATCCTGTTCCGATTTTCGAGGATGCACGTTCTTAAAAATAATTTGTCGATTTTCAAATATTAAATATTTTAACTTTGTCTTGTCATATGGTCCGACATTTAATAAGACTTAAGGATCATTATTACTCGTTTTAAAAGAATTTTCCGCCTGTTAGTATATTTGTACAATGGAGTGGAAAGACTGGTCTCAAAAACTACATGAAACTGAATTTCTTCGTCCAAGCTTCGCAACGTGTCAGTTAATGTAGTCACCATAGCTCCATTGGTAACAGTTTTGGAGATTTTGGAGAAACTTCAAATATGACGTTAAACCAAAGGCAGACTTTTTTTATGAAACGGCATTAGCATTGTTTCCAAGCTGGCCCTGGGGGGGTTACCTCCCTGCGGTATAGGTATAACTAACAGATATGCAACAAAGAATGACTCAACAGAATAGAAAAATTCACAAAGTGTAATCCGCAATTCCTATATACAAGAAAAATTATTATCAAAGAGTTCAGTGATCGTAAGAAGAGTCCAATATCTATAGTTAAAACTCTTGATTGCTGGTTTTTACAATTCTTCAATTGGGAATTGTTCCACGGTCTTTTAGCGATGACGCCGTAATAACTCTCAATAAACTGCAAACACGGAACGTCCTTCTTGATCTGGCGCACCAGGCCGAACGACGTCCAAATCCCACGTCCTGGAGGGGCGACTCCTCTGGGATATACACAAGAATGACTGGAAGCTAGACGACGAGTCTTCTTCCTTCGACTGCTCTCGTTTGACTTGCAGCTTCTGGTTTTATCACTTGACTGGAGCTCCTTATTCGGGACTATTCAGCGTTTCTACTAGCTGTTTTAGCAAGCTTCTGCTGTCACAGAACGTATTCAGATTGTTCATTCCAAGTTCTGTTAGCATCAAATTCGTTTCAGTACTGCCACGATTAACCTGCCCACATCCTATTTCACAAAGTATTTCTAACAATTGATAACAAGAATAATTACGCATATAAAAACACTTTCAGTCTTGTATTGTACCTTGATATAGCACAATGCAGACGGGAAGTGATGACGTCATAAATAACAAATTTTGCAAATAGTGCAATTTTAACTTCAGATATCTAAAGGCATTCCTAGAAGAATCTGCCTCCAAAAATACCTTACCTGTACCATGCACAGTGTTTAATCCAGTGTTTGAATCTTGAGAAATCTAAGGTTAAGAATGTTGACCTTGCTTCGATCCTTAAGTTGGAATCCAGCATAAAAAAGTCTTGCTAGAGAGATGTGGAATTGTGAAAGCTGATATCTCAGTGCTCCCCTCTGTGATTTGGTTATTGACGTTCTTATTACTAGGGTAACAGAAAAATTGAAATTTTGTCCAACAATTTATAGCTTTTCAAAATTGTGACTTCACACTTTTCTTTCACATATTGACTAATCTCTACAGTCACGTGGAACCGGACATAGTCATCCAACACCAGAAAAGGGATAACTATTATGACAATCATAGCACAGCTAGAAACAAAATATACAGCCAAAACTTGTGTACCGGCCTCAAATCCCTCTGGTGGCATCCATTCCTTTCTTTCTTACTTTTAGAATTCCTGTTTATGGAACAAAGTATAGTTTAGACATTTACCAAAACTGCGATATTTGAAAATTGGCCAGGTCCCAACTAGCGTTTTTACCCACTCTCCACTCTTCAGTGGTTAGTATTTTAACTGTTTGTTACTCAGAAAGACATTTTCTGTTTCTGCCATTTCTGCTGTACACATAACAAGCAATAGATTTTAGACGTCATACGTCTGACAGTTTCTATTGAAAGGGATTAATTGCCAATTACAAATCTGTTTCAGCTGAGGTGTTTTTCAATTTGATATGGCAAAGCCTTTCTTCTTACCAAGTGTATATCTTGAATTTTCACGATTTTGTGAATAAAGCACAAACAATGCGAACAAACTGTTTCTTCGTAGAGTTAATTCATTTGTAATGATTGAAAAAACTGATCTTTGTATTGAATAAAACAAGATTTAATTCTATTTGCATAGAATTATAAGACCTCACTTTTTAGTTGATAACACGGAACTCAAGTCATGTCATTCACCACATCAACGCATAACTGAAACTGTTTTTGGAAGGCATACAAGTCAAGAGCATTATGTTGCCATATTTAAAGTCTCTAGTCATACAGACGCGCATGGTCCTATTCCTGGATAAAAGTATATTGGACAACATTACCTTACTAGGTTTTCTCACTGCACGAAATCTATAAACATATCATTTCCTTTATTCAGTTTGTTACTCTCTATCACCTTCTCTATTAAGCAAACTGTATCTTATGGTGTTACATTTCGGACCTTTTACAGAGCATTTCAAGACAATTCTTTCCTTTACTTGTTCTTGCACTGGTAACGTAGGTCTTAATCCGAGCACAAAAATGCTTGAAAAATATTGATTTGTAAACTACATGAAACACAGCTCGGTTTTGTTCAGTTATTTAAATATACTTTACAGCATTTCCAATGTGTTGTATTTCAGGGAAAACATCAATAGGCAACGTCGCAATTTCTCGGCGGAGGCAAGGCATCTTCTGTGACGGGAATACCTTACTTCAAATCTGTTCAACATGATGGGAGCTGTTGAAAGGTTTTTGTGAATTATTTTTTGTACTACTTTATTTTAAACTAACATTTGCCATGGAAATGAACAATTCTGTATGAACATTAGACCGAGCATACAAATTGCGCTACAGTTTCTCTTTTTCGAATTATTATTGTTATTTTGATTCTATCGTTCAGTCATAGCCTCGTTCTCAAGGAAGGGAGTTCTTCGGTGACTAAGCCACCCAGTAAAGCTGTAAACACTATCGTACGCAAGGTTGCAAACCACGGCAACCTTATCGTCATAAGCGTAGGAATGGAATTTTCCTGTATAATAAGTTCATAATCCTGATTCATCTGCATTGTGTATATTTATTTGCGATTTATGATATTTTTTGTAAATCGCACACTTCAGAACACACACATTTCTTTGGGATTTCAAATTAAAGCTTTTGTTTGGTAATAATTTTGGTTGTTAAACGATTGCGTCGCAAAGTGGTAATTATGGGAGACAAACAGACATTCTCTTATCAAAAGCATCACCTTTATTCACCGGAGTTCCTCTTACTGAAAACCTTTTGTTGTTGTACCAAAAAGACATTTTCAATACATTGTTCATTTCTTTGTTGAAATGAACCCCTGATTTAGCTGCTGTTCTCTAGATCGCCGTTGCATATCTACCTGCGAACACCGGACGTACCTTTCACGTTCAATGTTTACGCCTACAATCATCCATATTTCAACAGAGCGCCATAAAGATCGTTTTAATTTATAGGAATTACAATCTTCTGTTGGTAAGTTCAATTTTTATTTCTAATATATCAATAGATGCAAGTACAGTTCCTCCATATTTATCTCTTAATAGGTAAAAGTAGTACTCAAACATAAATTAGCGAGTACCTTTACCATGCGATATTCTCCCAAGTTTTGGTCCATATCCTAAGGATTAGATGAGAATTCAAAGCATTAAACCACTTTTATCTGGTGATGAAAAAATTCATCTTAATGACTGTCGGATCATAGAATCAATAATCAAGATTCGTCAGTTCGAGTGCGATGAATGTACGATGCTGTGTATAGTATTGGAACTGCCTCCAGTAACTAGGCCTATTAGCTGAGGTTCATTTATAGATTTTACTATTTAGAGTTGCACAAAGAGAAAGTTACTCTCAGTAATTTTCGTTTATGCAATTAGTCACGTATGGCATATATGTCTTATGTAGCCTATCATTTATGAAATGCAATTCCTTGTGCGGATTTTACTTAACCAACACCATGATGTTTATGCGTGCGTCAATGCAATTCTATAGCTATGCACAATACAGACTTGATCCTATGGGAAGCTGTAAGTGATCTGCATGACAAGAGTGAAGTAGACATCTGTTGAAAGGAAAACAACTTAACAATTTTGTTAACTGCCAACCAGATTACATTTGCTGAATAGGCCTATCTACTAACAAAATGTGGTAGCAGTCAAAACATTGAGCTTCTTTTCATCATCTTATTTAGATGCGACATATTACATCCTGATGACAACATGAAAGGCTTATTTTCAGGACAAGGTTTTATGAAGTTCTTTAAGATACAACGTCATATCAGTGATAAATAAAGTATGTTGGTCATGACACCACACGTATGATGGATTTTATTATTACGTAAACATGAGATGCATTACTAGTGAAACCAACACCGGCCTTGATATATACGGTGCATTCAAAGGGAGTGTATTATAATAGAGTTGGTGGTGTGGCTCTGAGTTCACGCTATTCTCTCTTGACAATTATCGAGACAATAAATAAAGATTGGTCTTTGCAGTGATTGTGTTTACATTACGCAATTAACATGACTGCCCTGCTAGAAAACAATGCCATCAACGCTTTTCAAGGTGTCATATGATTAGTCTCTTTTGCTGTGTTTTAGAAAAAACGACTTACGTAAATGACAATGACCAAAGAAAGCACCGTATTGGCGATAAACGGCAGAGCAAAATGAAAGAGGTCAGCGCATGTATTAACAATGATATTGAACAGAACCGTAGAATAATGTAAGCAACTATTGTTACTGAATTGTTACTAAGTGACATATTGATCGCTCTAGAGACTTAAAGTATACAGAACACCATGGCAGTAAACACTGTATCTGACTTGAAAGAATCAATCTTAAGTTTATGTAAGATGCAGATTGATCATAATAAGTAATGAACTATAAAACAACTTAAGGTGTCTTCATACTAATCCAAGCAACTAATAATAAATTGGCCGGTACAACAAGATCTTGAGGATGAGACAGCCTCAAAGTTGGATCTTTATAATGAAGGTGTGGTTTAGGTTGGCAGACCTTAACAAGGGGCGAAGAACCTAAAACATGGGAAACGGTCAGTGAAGCAATTCTGGCTGAATGTAATGGATTTTAAGGGAGGAAGAGCTCTCCTTTGCTCTCCTCGATTTTATACCTAGGGTGAAACTAAAGAGAGGGTAATTATATAAGTTTTGTTAATTCTATTCGTTCTGACCAGACAACAAGTTTTCTTACAATCAAATGTCGTTTTCGAATGGCACTTACGAGAATTCTGTGTCATTAATACATTTACGTGAAATCTACCGCTACTGCTCCAAGGTTAATACAAAGCAAATGTACATCAGTAACAAAATGTTGATGGATGCATAGTTCTGTTTCCAGTTTCTTTCTATAGCCTTACGGTCATGTAATCAAATATCAGAACATAAGTGGTATAAAACAGAAAACGAAATGAGAGGATTGACACAGCACTCGTGACTGCAAAGCAGATGATGAGTATCGTGCGATTCTCGCTCCTCGATTATCTGATTTGCATCCGAGTGTCCCAATCTAAATCAAACACGAACAATACTTCAACGCTTTCTTCTGTGGAAGAACTGTCAACGAAGAAGTGTGCCTGCAGACCATCGGACAACCGATGTCTTTTCAAGTAAACGGTATCTAGTGGTATACTGAAAGACTGTTTGAATAAAAACCCAGTTTAATAGATCGCGTGCAGGGTTTTACTTATTCTAATGAAGAAAAATGAGGTTATACTGAATATGGACCAAGCAAATAGATGTACCATAACTTAGCGTTATCCAGCATTTTTGAACTTTCCGAATTAGTTTTCAAACTTCCGATACCTCGCCAGTTCGGATAATCGAGAATGAACTGTATATGGGTTACTTGCTATTAAACTTAAAACATGGAATATACGACCAAAGCACGTTGAGTCACAGCAGCCGTTACATCGATTTGCAATACTTTTCTCTTAACCATTTTCGTATCATGGCTGTAGAGTAACTCAATGCCACAATTATTAAAAGGTCATGTTATCTATCAAAGTACTTCACATATCTCCGAGATATATTTTTATAAACTTTGTAATTTTCTTGCGCCATTTGTTTGTGATATTTCTTACAAATATCTATATTTCGACATTTCACATTAGGACGTCAATCTGATAGCATTTGATACGATAAGACCCAGAACCTCTTGAAGAAATATTGATGATATCGCTTATTTTCGTACATTTACGTACTTTTCAGAAATATCAAGACCATTCCTCTTTCGAACCGTACCTTCTCACTTCTCAACTTCTCGCTAATTCGCCTGTTAGACATCAATTTGTCTGTCAGCTGGTGAACCTCTAAAAATCTTCTCCTCGCAGTTCTGTCTTTTTATCTGTTGGTGTCTTCGATCTCTCTAAGTGATGTTCCTTTTACTTTCAAGTGCCTTCCCAATTCCTTCAATCCATCATTGTCTAAGGCGATCAACTAGCCTCTTAACCTCTGGCTTCCACTTCAAATATTTCTTAAGCTTTCTGTCTTCATCCATCAGCATCACGTGGCCAAACTATCTCAACTTATTTCGCTCAATATCCTGTAGTAGTGGTTTCACATTCACTTCATTTCTTATACTTACCATCGATTAAAATTAAACGTTATTCTATCATTCGAACGGGCTATTTTCAACAATAAAAAATTGTAGCAAATGTGAGTTCAAAAGTTCAAAAATTAGATAATCCTACTTATCTACCGTATTTCAGGCATATATTGAACAGTGCCATAGTAAGGCTAAATGTATCTAGGGCCAACTCTCGCAGGTATAGAACTTACAGTCGGGGAGAAATTTTTACCCCACATTTTGTCCGAAGCAACTCGTGTTTAGTTCTTCAGTTTGAAAAGTATTAATATAAATTTCTGGAAACGACATTGTCATTGTCATCTACATTGTCAATGAATACAGATGTCTTTTTCCTAACATAGGTCGAGTGGCTTCGTCCAAATAAAGGACTAAGTGCTAAGATATTAAGAGACAATGTTTGATATTATCTGTTCTCTTCGTTTTGCTAAAAAAACAATTAAAGTTTTGTAAAAGTAGTTTTATTACCAAGGATGCTAGCAAATACAACAGGGTAACCATAGTAGGTCCGTGTTTATGTTGTTCCTAATACCTCTTTGAATATATGCCACCAAGGTATGAAAACAGGCAAGCTTGTTGATAATTGTTTAGTTCATCAACTAGAAGCGATGACGTTGTTAAAGCACCCTACAAAAAAGCCCATCCCTGGGATTTGGTTGATTATCAGAACTTAAATAAGTGTTTTAGCTTTTAAAGGATGTAAAACCTAGAATTTTTTTGAAGAGGGCTATTTCATACAAAGGACACGATTCGTGGGAAGATCAACCTTTTTTCAAAATAGGGTTTTGTCCGTAGATGATCTGCTGTTTACGGGCGACTTGTCACACGAGGTATTAATGACGTCATCGATAGGAAAATTTTCAATCTTTTAAAACTGTTTCAGAATAAATTTAGGAATATGTCGGAATTTTTTTAAAAAGGATTGCAAAAATCGTTGTTTAAGTATCAGGAAAGTGAGATATAGCAACCAGAGCAGCCACGCCAGGCTTAATAGATTATTACTATGTCATTCTGCACAATTATGACTATAATGTTTGTGTTTCTCACCCTTTTAGCATCAAAGCATATATTCAAATCACCCTCCTGACTGCCAATCAAAATGGCCAGTCCAAAGATAGATGAATCATTAGATACCAACAAGCTGCGGATGGATGTCATGTCAGGTGATCTGAAAGCTGCAGAACAAGTGGGACATAAAATCCTTCGTGTTTTCATTTCAAGTACATTTAATGATACGCAAGCCGAGCGTAATTATTTGATGAGAGAAGTTTATCCAAAGATTCGATTATTTTGTGAGGGACAAGGTATTCAATTCAGCATCGTTGATTTTCGATGGGGCATAAGAGATCATGCAACTATTAACCACAAAAGTACGGAAATTTGTCTGAATGAAATCGATCGCTGTTTCCGTCAGTCAATTCCAGGGCCATCATTTGTTATCTTATCATTTAATCGTTATGGTTGGACTCCACTGCCGAGAATTGTAACAGCAAGTGAATTTGAAGCCATTCTGAGCACAGTATCTCAGGAAGAAGACAAGGCTTTTGTATTGGAGTTTTATAAGAAAGATGAAAACGCACTTCCTCCTGAATATATTCTCCAGCCCATATGTGATCACATGGATGAGTTTGCGTCAGTCAAAGGTTTGTGTTTACCCAACCTTTTTTTAATTACCCCCTATGTATAATTTTGTATCTGTTTGTTCAACAGAATTGTTGTAGAGTACAGTACTGTACGACCTGTACTGATCTGCCACAGTGGAGTGCCTTTGATTTTTTACCAAAGATCAGGCCTAGATTCAATGCCCTGGGAAGCAGGGAGAATAAATAAGAATTCAGGATGATATACAGTTCAGGGCAACTAAATATGTGAGGTGCACGTCCATTTAGGCTTTCTGGCAGGCTTTTAAGCTTTATCCTAATACTACGATGTAGTTTCATCAATGCTTCCTATGCTTTTGTCAAAACATAACATTTTATAGAAAGAATGCAATAAATCTGTGTATTACGTGCACCTCCCATGTTATGTGCCAGAAAAGATGAAGGTGGAACCCCAAAATAATAAAAGGTTAAACTTTTGTATTAATGATTAGGGTTCCTGTATGTTGTCCACCTTATCTATCCAAAGATATGCCGTTGGAATTCTACCATATTGTTGGAAATTCATTTTCGATGCTTTAGAACTTAATTATAAATATTTTGGATGAAGGAGGCATCCATCTGACCGCTGGTGGTACTCAACCGTTCGTAAAGAATAGTGCGAACTATTTAATCTCTGTATAATGACCTCGAACTGTTTGCGTCATGGAAGGAGGATTCGCCCCTTCTGATTTTTGAAAATCCTGCCACAGTCCTAGAGGAATTAAAGTTAAACTTCAGTGAAAATGGAACAAATCAGGCAAAACAGTAGCCACGTGAAAGTGGTGTCCATTCATGGCATTGATGGAAATCACAATTTAGGTGACGTTGCTGTTTACATCAAGGATTCGATAGAATTTAAGGGTAGGGATGACGTCCCGATACATTATCCTTAACTTACTTTTATCAAAGTTCTAGCCCCCAAAGGTAAATTGTTTCTGATAATAACATGGTCTATACCACCAGAATAGCTCGATAGATTATCATATTCCGCTATCTCCGGTAAAACCAAATTGCGTACCAATATGAGAAAGTAATTTTCATTGATTCCGGTCTTTCCTTGTCGCGTTTACTTGGTTTACGTCTAGCTAAAACCAAGTATAAATGTTGTCGCACCAGCGCTTGTATGGCCTTCCTCGTTTTCTCTTCCCTTCCACCACACCCTCCAGACATATTTTAGATAGTCCGGCTTTAGATCGTCTAATATGCCCAAATAGTTTTAGAACCTTGCTCTTAATTATTGGAATGATTGGAGTCAGTGTTGTTGTCTTAAGGAGTTCTTTAATTGAAACATGATCTGTAAGTCTGTTACAGATAGATACATTTGATAAATTAGAGAAAGTCGTGGTATACTTACATACGGAGGTTTTGAAAATGGCCATACTCGGTGATACAAGCTATGACATCAATGGCCAGTAGGGAAGCTAGAGGGGTAGCCGATCCTGCTGGGACAGACCAGCCATACTCAAGATTTGGTTGTCCTAAACAGTTAAGCACATGTCGTCTCTGTATGGTATTCAGTTTTCAACGACATCATCTTCTTTTCCAATCGCTGATTTGTCAGTAGTTTATTTCCAATGGTGAAAATTCTCCAGCTTGACGACGGTCACAGCCCTCATTTTGTTGAGAGAATGGAGCAAAAAGTTGTATTGTTTCCTCTTGTTTCCTCTTGTTTCCTCTTGTTTCCTCTTGTTTCCTCTGGCCAATCATTTGTAGGCTTACTTTGTCCGTCTTCTGGTAAAATAGACGGACTATCTAAACGTTCGATCCAGCTTGATGAAAGGTCACCGCAGAAAAACCTATTGTATTCTGTCATATTTCCTCTGACAGTCTGTAACAGAAGGCTTAACAAATCCGTCTCTTACGGTCAATGCCCTAGTGTGGTCATAATAGAAGCTATTTTTTTGAAGGATGCAGACAATGAGTATCTCAATCTCTCCAGATCAATATTGATTCAATTCATATTCGCAGCTGGATCAATATTCGACAGAAAAACCAACCCTACTTTAGCGTCCACTTTTCATACCTTATGTTGTTCCAATGATCTTGAAACTTTGCAAAGGTCTGAACCTCATCCACAGGAAAAAGGTAAAAAAATTGTCCCTGAATAAGAATGGTAAACAATAAAAGAACAGACTAGTCTGCGTCGAACTTGACAATGAAAACAAACATCCGAATGTGATGCGATCAAAAAAATTATTACAAACATCAGATTTTCGTAGACTTTGCATATCAATCAAAAGCCCATCTCCGACGTAATAGTGCCATATGAAAATCATAAAAATAAACAAGTAAAAGCAGAGACAAAAAAACAAGAAACATTTTAAAAACACCATCGAAAATGATAGAATAACACAATTTCGACTAATTCCACTCGAAAGCCAACAGCTACCGTATACCCCACCTGGACATAATTATGCCGTATACCAAACAAAAGGCCATGAAATTTTGTGTTTGCACACTGTGCAACAGCATATTCCGTTAAGGGGAAAAATTCACCTTCTCCTTGAAATCCCTCAAAATTGCCTAAACCCTAGTCCCTATTTTTGACTACCTTCCACTCAAAGGGGAACAGCTACCGGATCACCACCATTGATGTAATTGTGCTTTATACCAAACAGAAGCCCATAATGGTTTGCATTAAAAAATTGTGTAACAGCTCTATCTCTTAAGAAAGGTCACCATGGTGATTGAAACAACATTCACCTTCTCCCTAAACTCCCCTGATTTTTTCTTTAAAATCCTATCTCTAACCGAATCGAGTAACAAGTTTTGGAAATATGACCTGGTCTATGACCTGCGATCGTTTCATGCTGAAACTCTCCAAGACGTTGTACACAGGTAATGCATAGGGAGCAATACTTGGCCTCTGCACACTAATGAATTGTCGATTAAAAGGCAGAGTCATCGTTGTCTTTTAGGTTTTGCATGGCTTCGTAGATGGTACCTGCCTCTGTTTGGCAGTATACTTTTTGTTTGGCAGATTCTCTTGCAAAATCGTAAAAATCTGGACAAGATAACATTTTTTAACTGCTGTTTCCCTCTGAAAAACTGCTAAACCCCTCCCTATCCTTCGGGAATGGAGTTTCAGATTCTCCCTTCTGATATGTCCCCCGTTCCTCTTTACTATCAACTATTTCTTTTAAAAAGGCACCTAATACAGACTTGAATGCTGGAATTTGATGAACGCATTCTTAACAGTCAACATTCTCACTTCGTTATGCGTAGTCTCATCCCCATGACTCTACGTAATAAAATTCATCAATGTCAAGTAAAAGCCCTTCCAATGCACACTTACCAGTCCAATAGCGCAATAAAGGAAATCCAACTTGATACAACATGTACTGGTACGATGTACAAAAGAGAATGCATAGAGGCACACGAACATCCCACCGCTTTGAGTGCCTCTTTATCTAGGTACATTTTGGTTCAGGGGGAGATACATTTCCACTTAAAATAGGTACAGTCATAATCATGGGCATAATCAATCGTTTGCATATACAGCTTGAGAGTACGAAGAACTTCTTTATCACCTTCATTGATAGGTAACGAGTCATAATGAACAACTGTTTTGTTCCTGGGGTAAATAAGTAACAAACTCCAATGTCTTCCATCACCTTGACGATAAGGTATTAGGTACAGGTCTAATGTTGGTGACTGCCTCAATAACTGCAAGGACTGAAAACGAAGTCGGCACTTTTTACGTCCATACTTTAAATAAGTAAGCATAAAAGGGGATACCACTTGTACATCACAATCCAACCTACTTGTTGCAAGTTGGTTCAAACAATGAAATATTGCATCTCCGGCAATATGGTTTGTTTTAAGACAAGACAATTTCAAATTTTCGTCTTTATACTTTTGAAGAGCAAATATTGTTTACTAGATCTCATGCATTACTTTTCCTGTAATACAATCATCCTAAGGAAAGGTTCTGGTTTCAGTAGTCGTTTCAAGGGAAACCAAGTTTATATAAAATAATATTCGGCAGGTTCTACGGCAATTCAAATAACATAAGTATTCGTTTTTACATATGCAAAGAATGCAGAACAGCGGTCATTAGTCTGTATTTACGAAAACTATGTTTTGCGAGTGCCTACCATGACGTTGTCAATGTTTAGGAAGGATTCAATGTTAACTGGTGTTTTGTTTACACTGCCGTCTGGCATCACTGTATCCTCAATTAATGCCAAATTGGTAGGGGCATTTAACAGAAATGATCTTGATTTTGGAGGACTTGGCATTTCCTTGCAATTGGATTTACTGTTGTTGAAAGGATTTGATGCAGTAGCCCAATCCCAAAGTAGCGATTGTATTGAGGTGTTTGCAAAACCCTTTCCGGCAATAATTATCTCGTATTATTTGTTCGTACAGTTCTCCTGCATGGCCAATAGGACTCTTAGATTCCTTATCTTTGCCACTTTCTCCTGACTTTCTCTAAAATTCTTTTCATGGCACCAGTAAAGCCTACTGAAACCTTTCTTACCACTTTTGGTTAGATCATTGTGAATTGTTTGGAAATCCAATAAGATGGAAGATGAGCAATCTCGGATACGCGGTACAATATTATAGAAAGAAGTACCTGAAAGAACTTAACATATTAAATTCCCCCAGCAATTGTTATAGTAGTTTTAAATATGCCGTTTTGTTGTAATATGCAACCTGCCGCATGGAGGATAAATGTGACGATTGGATTGATGAATGTGATAAGCAATAAGGTTCTTCATGTCCGCTTAACTGTTTTGCCAGTGTTCCTTTGATGCACTATAGATGACCTTATTACTAGCTAGAACTAGTCGAAACCGCTCCACAGCCTTCTCACACACCGTGGACAAGTAAAATTCGTTGCCAACTGGGCATGGTAATGGCCTTTTAGAATACAATAAACCAGATATCAATAACAGCACTCATCGCAAAACACCCAATTAATTTCTTTTTGATTTATATCCAAGTGGTCTAAACAGCATGCGTTGCAATTATTCTTCGACCCACGAACAATTTTTGAGTAGTTATTTTTCTCTTCGGGTTTCAATTTCTGCCACGATAGACGCAGTTTCTTACAAATATCTGGCACATTATTGCTGCTCTGGTGTGCTATTCTAAAAACCTTGAATGCAAAATATCTTAAATCTCCACTAAATGGATGTCCTCTGATATAAGTTATGATTTTATATGTGATATCATCTGATATGGCATATGATATGATGCGATTTACCACATGATATGATGTGATATGATATGATATGATATGAGCATTGGCATTAGTTGAGAATCCTTTGCTGCCTGATAAACAAAGGTTTGTTCCTCGACTAACTGGTAGTGCCCAAGCAGAAAGGGTAAGACCGTTACTAGAAAACCTGTAAAATCTTTTGGTTGCCCCTAAGATTTAGGTTAGCACCTGACTCAAAGCATAGGTGGGCGCTTTATGTTACGTACGTTTCTTGTTCACATCGAAAGTTAAATACTTACTAAACTAACTCAGATGCAAAACACTTAAATTTCTGACTTAGGTAAGCAGAGATGTAGATTTACATCTGCTTACAAGGTCACTTAAATGCTCATTTTTCCTCGCGAATTTCGCGAATGTGGCTGTGGTTGAAATTGATGATATTCTTAATAAACTAAGTAATAGTCAATCGAGGAGAGGAAAGACTTCAGGAATGATTATGAATGGAAAAAGCGATTACGTTTCACGAAGTAAAAATTCTCTGCACTGTATCAGTTGTTTCATGTTGGACTCATCATCAAGTCTATCTCTACGTGTAATTACAGCACTCAAGATAATACTATCCTCCATACAAGAATATATTTTATCTTCAGAGATCAATTCTGTTTTTCTTCTAAGCTGGTCAACGAAGCGACTTGCTGTCTCCCACGCTAGGCCACTCCACAAGCTGGTTTTCATAGCATAAGTTTTTTTTGCAACGGATAAAATCTGCAGTGCTGGAAATTATTTGCTGAAATTCACCTGGCCATAGGTTTACGCTTTTATGCAACGCGTTCGTGTCTTCAGGTCACTGGGAACTTCATGTTTGGAGTTACGAAGTCGATTGCGATAGTCACAAGGTCAACAAGCAGAGAAAAGGGTGTCTAGGGAGATTATTTAGGGTCAAACTGCATGAGAGGAAAATTCGTGCAACGGATCAAAAATAATTATAAATTTGTTAAAGGAATTGGAAATATATGCAGCAAGTAGATTCATCGATTACTCACAAACGATGCTATCCAGAATAGACCCGTTGGAAAGTGCATCATATAAATTTGTGCGAGAAATCATGTCCAAAACCTTACACAAAGTGGATCTGACATATTATTATGTCCATTAGTAGCAGTATTCTCTTGTATCCTTTTCTCCAATGTTACAGAAGACTGTCAACGTTAGCCGTCCCGTATTATTAGAAACATAAAACCGGAGCAGCGCTCTAGTACTGATAGGTGTCTTCCATCTTACCTCTTCCTCAAAAGTTGATTATCCAGAAGGCCAGCGCAGTTTGATATGCAAAACATATAACTTCGCGGTTTTACAGCAATTTCCTACCCCATATCTCCCATATCATAATGTTCGAGCCAAAATATGTAGTATATGACACTTTCAAATTATTGGAATTATCAAACATCGGTCCAGCAGTTTCCTTTGCATCTGCCAAGTACGACATTTTCCATCTTCACGGGGCAATTTGATATAAGTTAACTGGAGATGACAGATGTCATCGATCGGTTAAAACGCCATAGTGAACAGATGACAAGCAGTGATGAGATTAAAAAGATAGTCGTACTTTTCTCAATCCACCTCCAGAGAACCCGATAGATGAATTTGTACTCTCCACTTCACTATTCAACTTTCAGTCACATTTAAACTTCACATTGTCGCTTCCAAACTTGCAAAAAAGTGGTGCTAAAAAGTCATTCGTTCTCGTGTGACTCAGAAATGTCTTATTGACTGTGTGATTTTTCTGGTGCAAAGGCTATTTTGTATCTTCTTCTTCCTTCTTAGATGCATGGTACAACGACGAGAACCGTTTACAAGAAATCCTCAAGAAAAGCGCATTAAATGGGGATCAACTTACCAAACAGGAGAAGGTGAAATGGAGGGTGTCTGTTACCGAAAACGAGGTTCGACAAGCCATTCACAAGCAAGTCAATGCTTCA
>JAAAKL020007885.1:0-16436 GCA_010016065.2 Carybdea cf. marsupialis auct. non (Linnaeus, 1758)
ATGTCAGCAGCGAAGTTCACCTAACCTTTTTTTCTCCTGTTCCTCACGTAAGTTTTATATGATTATATGACTAAGAGACTTCTACTGACGGAATGTACGCCATTTCCTTTATAATAAAACAGATGCTAAAATCTACGAAAACGTCTTATCAACGAGGGAGGGCTTGAAACAATCAGCTGAGTTTGAGTCTTTCTTGTGGCAAATGTATTTCTCTTGTATGTGGTGTTTAGGAAAAACTGAAACTATCATCATAGTGGATCATCCAGCTCAGTTGACGAAGCACACTCCGGGAATGCGTGGGTCACGGGCTCGAGCCCCGTTTGAGACGCATCTTCTATTTCTGTAGTATATTTTCAAAACAACAACAACAAGCAACAGCAGAGCATGCAAAAGAGAGCGCCATGTGCAGATGAAGCCTAATGCAATCATATGTTCCTGGTATAAAAAAGCGTGTTATATGTTCGAGCTAAAGAAGCATTTGCCTTGGTATGACTCGTAAATCAAATGTTGTTTAACTGCAGACTGGAAGTGTAACGCGTGCAAAACCAAACATTCCCAGCCCGATATTGAATAACTTCGCAGCAGGCAAAGAACGAATAACGACCACGATGGTACCTTTGGGAGCCAAATCTAGGATGTATCTTCATACATAAAAAATGCAGTCTGTCTGCATTAGCTCAGACAGAAATTATCGACTTTCATTAAATTATATGGGAAGCAATCTATGCAATAGAATCTTTATCGCCATCAATTGTTCACTGTTGTACAACCACCTTCTAAAGCACTAAATTAAGTGAAAATAAAATTCTCTACATCTCAAAAATTTATTCTTGGTGCATGGTTGAAAAAAATTACAATACGTGCATTATACAATTGTAGGTATAATCCGGACACCAGCACTTACGGAATATAGAATAGAGGAGTGACATGAACATGAATAAGGATTTGTTGATAGCAATCTATTCTGTGGGAGTTGTAGGGTTTCCCCCTAAGACTTTAGGCATCCCACTACGGCATTAACGAATGCCTGGTAGCAACAAAATCGTGTGTAACGGACATATTTTCCGCGGACCATTTAATACACTGATAACCGGGTTAAGTTCTATTTATCAAAAGTTAAAAAGAAAGAATCTATCCTCATATTTCCACTTTTACAGAATACCGCTTTTAACGACGCTATTCATTTACTACGTCAATCGAGTGTGTGCACATTACGAATATCGAATAAGACAGGACCAGCCACCAAAAATTGTGTCGTTCGACGTTAAGGAAGGTAGGTGAAACTACAGTTGCTCTGGCAATATAGAGACCCTGGGTCCAAAACAGCAAATGCCGTCTGTTAGAATTTGCTTAATATTTTCGTTTCCTAGGGATGCAAGATATCCGATCATCTGAAATATCAGTGACACGCACTCGCCGACTCATTTACATAATGAGACACAACACTAATTGGATCTCAACATATACAGAAAACAATAATGCAAAATTACACCTGAAAACATATTGAATGTAATTCACCACTCGGCAATTTAACACATGGTCACAGCAGTTTCTGGAATTCGGGTCCTTTCCTTGCGATTATCAACGATATCCCCCACCCCAAACTAACAGCTCCCCGCCGATATTTGCAAACACACAACCAGTGCAAGACTAGGTAAATTTCTAACCTCGATCGAAAGGCATTTCAAAACGTCTACGCGTCTCAGACACAGCTAGCCTGCATGCCAAATCATTTTGCCAGAACTTTCTATCACTGCACTTGAAGGTCAACTTTTTATGCGCATAAAAAATCCTCCAACCTTTCTTATACTAACGAGAAATGAAGCCTTTAACTAAAACTAACTTCTTATTAAAGTAATCCCCTGGTAGCGTAGGTCCCATTTACATTTATCGGAGATAATCCTATCAATTCAATAAAGAAAATTTAATCGATGAGATAAATTTGAAATTTACGAGAATATCAAATTCTAGTACGAGTGATTTAGGCATGAATGAAACGAAAAAGGAAAACCAGTTGTATCAGTACCATGCAGTATATTCGATTAAATCTAGCCAACCTGTGGTGTCATAAGACCAGGCGAAGCTCGTTAAAAGGATGAAACGTTGTACAGTTCCCAGTTCCCTTATACATCATATACAGAAATGTCACCTTCCATGTAAAGGGCACGCAGGTTTCGCCCACATTTCTAATCCAGGAAAACTATGCTACCTTATGAAATCTTTATTAAATTGTCACACTCCTTAACGCGATTCTTACTTTTCAGTGTCTTGAATTCAACAACAGCCAGTTGAAAGTAACGACATGACATCCTGCCTTTCTGAAGGTTATTATACCATTAAGTGATGATGATGATGATGTACTGTCATGGTCCTAAGGGGACTATCGGATCCAACAGGAATCATGACTGCTTATGTCCAGTTGCGGAAATTACTCCGCTCGAGTTCCATCTCCCCAATTTCCGTCACGGAGATGACGCAACGGATGAGCCATGACTGGAGTGAAAAAAGTTTTCAGAACGTCCCAGCGCTTAGGTTGGAACACCTGACGTTGGTCTTCAAAGCACGCCCTTTGACCTAATGACTACACCCACCACTAAACATTAGGTATTCATCCTAATATAACGTCATATCCCTTCATTTATAAACGCTGCTATGGCGAAACACATGGAGGAGTATGTAAACAGAATTTGAATAAATTTCTTTCAAGTTCTTGAAACATCCCCTCGTAAATGTACGGCAACGTCATTGTTAAGTGCAAAACAAATATTACCAATCACCAGTACAAGCTCTACTACACTACAATGCTCTCAATGACCTCGAGTAACGACGAAAAATACAGATATCATTATCTCCTTTACTCAGTAAAATGCCCTAGTATTTTTGACACTCATAAATAAAGATTCCCCACTAACAATACAGAATAGTAATCAACCAATTACTTTTGACACCAATTCTTTACTTTATACTACCTAATAAATACCAATCATGAAAAATAATGAAAGCAACGTATCACCTAAATGTACTTTTTGCTAACCCGATCTCTTTAAAGACCAATTTTTGGTTAGTGGGCTAGCATTGCAGTGTAGAACTCAGACATAACCCATGGCTTTTGCACAGCTGATTTCCTGGGGTTTTTTTCACTCTCAAGTCTCAAATAAAGGGGGAATTAGAATAACTGAGGATTCAAAGTTTTGCGAAAGAACTAAATATCAGGCTTTGAGATAATAGAAGAGGGGCTGGAACAATCGTTATGATCAGAAAACGGGCTGATCATGCAAGAAATTTTTGGCCTTCAGACCAAAGTAAAAAATCATGCGATGTTCAAATATATTAACTGTTTTATTACTTGCACACACTTGCCCTTACATATCATAATGTATCCAACAAATTAATAGCTAGCTCTTAGCGATTTCATCATGCCACAAAACACAGACAACAAAGGCCGTGGAATAGGTTGTCACTAAGACGCAAGTACTGTAGAAATTACGAAATGCAACGTCCCTATTTTTCTAAATCCCCTAAGGATTTTCCTCCCACCATTTAATGGAAACAAATCAAATTCTAATTTACGGTGAATCAATACTACGATATTCTGTTGACGGCACAACCATATATTTACAATTTTCCTCGGCACAAGCTGGCTAAAGAAATGCATTTCAGTTATGGATTATCAGCTGACTGTCTCGTTATATCTTCAATGTTCGCATTAAAAGTTCTTTTCTAATGAGGATTACTGAGGTCCTTATCATATAAACGCCTACATCCTTAACATACCTACTGAGCTATTAATGGCCAACTTAAGTCAAAAAGTTACTACAAAAGCAATGAAAAACTTGTTAGAATGATCATAACATCGTCCTACCAGACTAACTACACTAAAACTGAGATAATAACACGTAATGTTCGTTGCGTAGCGAAAATCTCCTCCCCTTCAAAGACAGGTGTTGGGCGTCATTATGCTCGTTTCCGTAAAGAGGATATTATACTGGGTCTTTCACTATTTGTTCTGCTTGTAAAACTGCAATCCATAACTTTTAAGGTTTTACCGAACGAATCAAAATCTGACCTTACCAATCCTGCCAGGCCCCGCATCTATGTCATAGCCTAGTCTAATGCAAAAAAAATGCAAGAAAATGTGAAGACCAAAGAACACCTTTTTCGTACATTGCCGACGTCTGCATACGTTTCACCTTCTGGACTACATACAGTAGAAAAATCCTACTGAAGCCGTGTCCCGTGGTCCCCTTTTCTACTTAATACCTGCAGGTAAAATACTTGATCCAGATTTACAGTTGATAACTGCAACGATAAGGCTACATCCAAATGATCTCTTCATGACTGCTAAACAATAAGACACAAATACGTTGGTTGTCATCACTCACGACATTCATCTAGTAGCTGTGGCGGTGCACGTTAATAGCAGATTTGATGACTTAAATATCAGTAGTGAAATGCTCCAAGTTTGTGCAGTAAATTCTTACACTTCTATTTATATTACATGTCCGATTTACTCAACGAATTACAAGTACAACACATTTCTAGTGCCATCAGAAATGGCTCATCTAACAACTGCAAGTAGACGTTCTCCACTTACTGACAGAAACAAGAAAAACTGGAAAATTTGGCACAAGCCGCAGATCAACTGTAGCTAATACACTAAGTACCTACTTCAACAAAGACGGCCAAGAATGCTTTGATTTTATAACTCACAAAGTGACGTCCATTTCAAACTTGTGCGTAGTAAGGTACCTTGTAATATAGATGATATGAATATGATAGAAATCTTTCTTCCTACTCTGGGCTTTTCAAGGTGGATCTATTTACCAAAAGCGGTGCGCAAGGTAGTGTCAACCGGGCAAATGGTGTCAGCAATAGATCATTAGGAGTCCACAACTCTCACAATATCAGATCTCGTGTTTTTACTCCTTGTGTCCCTACTAGTACTTAGTAGTAATTCTAACAGAGAAATGGAAGCCAGAAAATCATTCCTCGTGTGACGCTACTAATTCAATCCAAAAACTCATCGCTAAACCCACACAAGACAGGGCTAACGCAAGTGACAGCTGGGCATTCCGGGTTTATAGATTATTTTAATGAAACAGAGCGGGGTTCGAGGTTTAAAAAATTGTACAGTTCGTGTTTCGAAATTGAATGGAAAAAGGTAGTCAAAATCATGAATAGTATCACAATTTTTATTTTCGGAAGCCCGATATCGTTAAAATGTTCCGCCCGTTGTCCTCATTAGCATTAGCATAATACAACGGCCACATTATGAGTGTCTCTATGCCTAACAAAGCTTGTTAAAGTAATGCTTACAACAAAGGTCTTCCCTAGAAGTTAATAAACTTTAATGCGTTTGCATCTTCTCAATTGTTTTTGCAGCACAACGAACAACACAATGAACTTCAAAATAACGTTACAGGCATCACACTTCCAAAAACCTAAATTGTAAAAGACCGTTTGAAATTATAGTACAACATTTTCTAACCCAGAATTTTGCGGAATCATATTTTTCATAGAACAGTCGAAAGACAGGCCCTAAGTAAGATCACACTTAAAGCATTCTTTCTCCCTATATCAACACAACATAACACCATCCATTGTGAATCCACAGGTCGTCTTCTTGTAAGTCTGCCATTTACATAACTGCAGTGTAGACAAAACTATTACATCAGATAGCTAAAGAATCAATTCTCGCATAAGCAACGGTACGCTATCGTGAAGTCAGTACAATAAGAGACCTATACCACTTAATTGACTACTGCGCAAACATTCTATTTTATCACTTTATTTAAACTTCATCTGATTTTGCCTAGCATCCGAGGTTACGGAGCAGTGGATTAGAACACTGATGGTCGATAGCGAAAAAGGGTTAGAAGCCTCATATCCTAAAGTCCGCGCACCAATAAAATTCTGAATTGCGATGGCTTGTGTGACTCCCTCCATCCTGTAAAGGACAGGCGCAACAGTTAACATCTGTAAGATCGCATGTTTCCCAAACCATTTACTTGCACATCTTGCGCAACTCAGAGCACATATCTACTTAAGACAAAACCGTCCTAAAAATCCTATTAAAGTTAAGTACAAGGCCACGCCTACGCACAAGCTTGAAAATGTCTTCAAAATAGAAGTTTAAAAGTTTTGCATCTCCCGTACAATTTCTGTCATTGATCCGAGACGGGCAGATCGTTACGGGAAACGGTGTCTGCGTTAACGAAGTTGATGATTTTACATGCTTTCTTGTTGGCCTGACGTGATACTATAAACAGGAAGAAAATTTGACCTAGCATATCAACTTATTGCACAATCAACACTACAAAATAATCATTAGTTGGTAAGCAGGGCTCATCTTGGTACACCCATTAAAAATTATACAGCATCCAAAATTCGAACAGCAACCAGTACTGTATCATAATGGGCATTAACCATCAATTGCTATCATACACAATTTAATCGAGAATTAAAGATACTATGGTCTAATGCGAATGAAACCGAGTTATATCAATTTACACAACTAACAAATACATTGACAGTAGTTCCTTTTCAATGATCTGTAAGAGAGATCATTGCGCCCTGCATTTCCCAGCAAATCACTTTGCTGGGGAATCTTTAAACGTTATACCAAAGCGGCAAGGTCATGGTGAAGAGAATCAATGTGTGCGTAGTTAGAAATCCGTGTTGATGCTATGGATTACTAATTCTTTTCAACGAATGTTGCTCAAAAAGGTATAATTTAATATACAATTTATACAGCAACATTGTTTGAAAGAAATAGAAGAGTTTAAGTTCATGGAGTTTTCATTTCCTCCATACATCGCTTGCATTAAGATACGGCGCGGGCCCTTCCAAAGGGTCAATGACATGCTTACCACACCGACGCCAACTTGTCTCTCCCTGACTTTGATAAAGTTCTTGTAGAGAACCCTGCGGCATTCTAGGGTCTCGTGAGTAATACGTAAGTGACAATGGTTGGCAAAAACCACCTCAGAATACATACTTATACCAGATATAGTTGTGCGCATGTATTGACAAGATACCTTGAAAATGCTCCATCAGTGAACCTTTTACAACAACTGACAACAACCAATTACGCTTAACCTTCATCAAATTTGTTTACGTTCTACTTGCATTTGCACTAGCTTCAACGGTATACAAGGCAAGCAAAATTGTGAAATCCCTTGGTGTGGAAATATCCTAGGTCCCAGTCTCGAATTTGGGAAGTATTACGGGAGCACAGATGCGACAGGTCATAACAAATCACGAACACCAACAAAATTTAATTCCATCACTGGATTTTGAGCATGTCATGACGCCTAGGTTCAGTAGCGATGGAAGATGCTGCTTCAGTTTACTAAAGCTGTTGTACAATGAGAGAACAATTTAATAACTTCGAGTATTCTACACGTTTTCATGTTCATGGTGATCTTCTTGGTTCGAGTCTACTACCACGAAGCCAATAAATATGGAAAGTGACACACAGTTATTTATTGAACGAACGGTCAAATGTGCACAAAGACGTAATTATCTAGGAAATCTATCTTCATGTATTAAGTACCATCCCAGCAAGTAAAATTACTAGCCTTCGTATTTCGTAGGTAATAAAATTGTCATATTTATGCATAGTAATACATTCACAAAATAATGCATTGTTGTTCCTCTCCATCCTTGACTGAAAACTTTTCTCTTCTCTCAGCCAACCTCAGCTGCCTGTCTAACTCCTGAAGTTTCCGCCTATGCTCTCTAATCCGACTAAGTTCTTCCTTTTTCCCCGACTCTTTTAATTCCTTCTCCATAACTTCCGCCAATAAGAATAAATCTTCGGCAGCTTTGGCGGCTGATTCCTCCTTTTTCAGGTCCAGTTTCGCTAGTTCTTTTTTATCGTTGACAACCTTTTCCTTCACCTTTTTTAACATTTCAGTCCGTGCCTCAAGCTCTGCTTCGAAGCACTCTGTCGTTTCCTTATGCACTACAACTAAGTCGTTTAGTTTCTTTTTCTCTGCGTTCAGTAGATCGGTGATTTTCTGTTTCCGTTTTTCCAACTCTTGACAAGCTTCTCCAATCTGAAGCTCGGCAGTATCTTGTGCAGCTCTAAACTTTGTTTCCATGTCATGTAAAACCGCTTTCTCTCGATGAATCAGATCAAGATCGGCCTGTCTATCATTTTCAAGCTCCTCAAGTTCTTCTGCATTTAGGCCCTCTTTTAATTCAGGGCCCGAAGACTGCGCAAGTTGCTTTTCCAATAGATTTATTCGTTTTCTCTGTTTATACAGCAGTCGCTTCTTCTCCTTTACTTCTCTATCAATTGCCTCACACTTTCGGTCAATCTGCGCCTCCAACTTTTGAATGGGTTCCAATTCCTTTTCGTAACCCGAAATATTTTCTCGAATAGGATCAATAAGAATTTTCTCGTTTTGTAAATGACTTTCAAGTTTGGTTTTAGCCTCACTTTGACTTTGTGAAGCTTTAAGCAATGCAGCTTGATGCATACTCAAAAGCTCCATTAAAATTTGTCTACGTTCAGTTAGTTCTCGTATTTCTTCTTTATTTTGCCAATCAAGCAAATCTTGACTTTCTTGAAACTTGCTATCGGTTTCCTTAAATTTCATTTGCATCTCCATGAGCTTATTTGTGGCTTCCTCAACTTTCTTACGTTTCTCCTTGCGCTCTAATATCGTCTTTTCTTGCTCGACTAGATCTTCTTCTTCTTCAATCTCTGCTTTTTCTAACATATTCTTAAGCTCTCGAATTCTAGTCTGGAGGGTCTCCTGTTTCTTTTTGTGCTCTAACTGAATTTCTTCCAGTCTTTTCCATTGCGAGTTAAGCTCCGTCTTTCCTTCTGTCAAACCAACCTTACCCTGCAATGTCTCATACTCTGCCTTTTTGAGCATTTCCTTGGCCTCAAATATTTCCTTTTGAGCGCATCTGATTTCCTCTTCATACTCTTTCTCCAGCCTTTGAAGCTCTTCTCGCAGTTCCTTTGTGTTTAGAGAATTTTGGGTCGTAAACGTCGGCTCTGTTTCTTTGGTATCTGTTGGTGTGCGAGGTAGCTTCACAATAGTATCTCTGTACTCTTCGAATTCCTCCTGCAGTCTTAAAACCTCCTGACGCTGCTGTTCGATTTCTTCTTTTTCGACTTCCCATCGTTTGCTTAACTCCTCCTTTTCCTTCACTAGAGCTTGCTCCTTATCCATCAATGTCTGCTGATGAAGTTCTTTCAACTTGGCTAGTCTCTTCACCTCATCATCCAACTTTTGTCTCTCATGATCTTGTTCCTTTAAAATTCTTTCCTTTAGGTCCTGTAACTCACGATGAGCGTTATCGCGTGCTTTTTCCTGTTCCACTTTGATTTCTATCATTTTCTTCCTTTGCACTTCTAACTGTTGCTGGGTTTCTTCTAGTTCCTTCTTCTGTGATTCTTCTGCAGCTCTCTTCTGCATTTGAAGCTGTTCTATTTCTCGCCTACAACAAAAGGGAAATTGAACATAATTAGCAGCAAAAAAGTTCAAAAGGTCATTCTTCCGTACTTACAGTATCCATATGCTTGATACTATTCATGCAATCTCATTCAATGGCTATAGATAAAATGATACTCAAAAATGTTTGACCTGCTATGAAATTTCAAATCTCAACTTTAGCAACTGTACTCTCTTCCTTCGCTCGCTCGGACAACAAACTTTTGTATGGCAGAGACTTCCTTATTCAAGTACTCTACAGGTGTCTGTATTACAGTCATATACCTTCATCTGTTGGCCGCATAAAAATACTATCTTTTTACCCGCTTTTACAGCTATCCACAAGCACGGGGGGCCGGTCAATGCTTCGAAGAGGAGAAAGAAAAGACGTTGGATTTGCCGAAAAAAATAATGAAAAAACTTAACCAGAGGGCCTTTGATTATCGACTGGAGTCCATATGTGCCACTTGGTACCAACAAACGACACATTGAACTTAGTTTATTAGAGTCAAGTCCGCATAGAGAACTCAGCGAGATAACAATGCTGGTAACCGGTATAATTGGGGTAGCGTTCGAAAGACGCAAAACTTTATTCTACAAACATTCCGATATTTTCAAGAGTAGATTTGGGAAGCAGGTTCCTTTATATCTTTCACTTCTTAACAACGCACGTTGGCTGAATGATTAACAAAAGTCGTTCATCAACTCAAAGAATGCAACAACCAGTAGAGGCTCTACGGCAGAATTGCACATTTCGGCTATATTTCAGCTATATTTGGGCCATATCAGGGCGTCTAGGTCAACTTACATGACATCTATTAAGCCTCAGTTACAGATTGTGCGTAAATGATGGAATCGGATAGAGTATTCAGTACTGTTAACTGATAGAACAGCCCAGTAAGCATAACGCTTTCTAGTGGCACTACAAATCCATACTGTACTACTTTGAACAACGAATGATAAAAGGTGATAGCAATCACATTGTCTTAACCACTTCAAAAGCAAGATACAAACGAGCCCGGATACTTCTGGGCATCTAAAAATATCTTATCAACTAAAGTATCTTACTGTTGAGAAGCAGACGAATCTCATCTCCTTCGTACACATTTAAGAAAGTGCTTTCAATGCTTAAAAATTAGAAAACAATTTTTCAACATTTTACTATTTACTGCCACTGTCAGAGTGGAGTTAGGTAATCATTAAAACTTCTCTTTGCGACTATTTTCCCAACAGCACTTTTCATACAACCCTTTAAGTTGAGAGAGAAGGAAACCAACCCATCAAGGAATGAGTGCATACCAAGGTGCATACTACTGAACGTTTGCGGCATGCAACTGTCAAGTATCCCCAAACGTCTCTGTCCTGATTCTGAAAGAGAACAGAATAGATAAGAAACCTCTTCCTTCTTTTTGTGAGCCCTGCCTAGTAACGTTAAGTGTCCATTACGTAGGTCAACAAAAGATAAAGGTTTCCTGCTATAACTTCAGATCCTTATCAATGTTATTTACCTGGCCTCCTGTAATTTTTTTGCATCCTCTGCTTGTTGTCGTTCCAGCTCTTTCCTGCACAAGTGAGAGTACAGATACGAAAGTTAGAGCACCAAGTGATGAATTTACTTCAAGATTGACAAGATTCCCTAACATCGTTTTCTTTGCAACGACTGACGCCTAACCTTTTTATCTACTCATGCTCCTCCATATCTTGCTAACAAAGAAAGCTAACAAATTGTAAACTAGGACAAGCCCTGTATCACGATGCCAAAATTCTTTGCGTGTAAGCCTAGCCCAAGGGCTAACCCTAATCAAAACTCGACTGTAGTATTGCATTAAATACAAATAAAAACGGGGGTAAAACAGGCACGGAGGAAACAATTATGGTGCAATCACAAGACCAAGCATGACATGATCAAGCTTTGTAGAGACACGATGATAATCTAGCATAATTGAAAGCCATCTAATATGAGCTCTGCTACAAAAAATGGCAGCAATATTTGTTCATACACCGTTACATAAAAGGAAAGTTTAGTGGACTGAAGGGTTACACTCTGATATACCTTTTCTCTTCCAATATCCTTGTTTCTTCACGGTACCTTCTTTCCATCTCTAACCTGTAATATGAGGAACGATATTTTACTGTGCGAATTGTGTAACTGTTTACTGATATTTTAGGTAAGGCGATTGGCATTGCACCACACTCTGCCGAACGTTCCCCAACCAAAGTAACAAAACAGTTCGTACCTAACATACTAGACGTCGGAAATCAACAAAATCGGAATACGAGGCTTCATGAAACTTTAGGCAAAGTGGGGTATCAGGCATCTAAGAACCAGTTAAAAATGGACTAAACGTGCACTTCTTTCTCGACTGTCGCAAATTATATATCCATGGCAGTCAATCTACATCTGCACTTTTGGTGTTGTTGTGTATGTTTTGTGATTAATTGTTGTTGCCTTGCAGTACTCTCTTTTATTCATTCTAATCATTAAGTATTTCCAATTGCATTTCCTGCTTCAAAAATCAGACAGGTGTTCGTATCAGGGCAAATCTTAATCTGCTAGGTGGCTGTCAATTTTTGGTAAAGTAATAATGGTTTGACATTTTACATTAGAAGATCGCCAAATTAGCGCACATGACTTGGCTACTTTAGAAAGGCCGCTATTTTGTGATAGTAATTGCTAGATAAATGAGCCTAAGGCTTTTAAGAAAAATTCTTCCAGAAGTGGTTGAAATGGGAACTGAATAAATACGGCCGTCGAATCAAAGCAGCTGATAGATGAGGCTCTATAACGTTTTGCTTGTTTGATTTGAATCATTGGGATACACACTTTCCCGATGTGACAAAAAGTCGTTGAAACTTCTGCTGATCTCTTCCAAGTTGGCCAGTAACTTGTGCAAGTTAAATAGATACGGGAAAAGCCGTGAATACGAACTATGTGGCGTCACTCAAGACGCACGACCACAAAATGTTGGCTAGCAATTCCTCTGTGATTCCTAGGGATCCTCTGCGTTGTGATATAAGTCAGTTGACGTACCTTGTCATAAGAAATATTGAGTGTTTCTTTCACTCCGATACATTGATCAACTAGATATCAAACTGATACAAAAGATTCTTCGCGCATGGGCTATCATTTATGATCCTAGCACTTACCCTTTGTTGTAGAAGAGATACGATGGCGCCTCTAGCTCTTTTGCTGGAACAATCGAAGCAAGGTTTTCAACTGAAGCAAATTTCTGCCTCAATTTTGCTGCTTCTGCTGGGTGATTAAATCTGAACATATTCGTCTTCCCTAACAGTATCACGGCACCTTTCGAGAAAAGAAGAATACCAAGGTATTAGCCTATATCATGCTTTACAGGGGTCTCAGTAAGGGCCTGGCAACGGGGGAGGGTTTGCATATAAAAAAAAAATGCGCCGCGTAAGGATTATGGGACTTCTCTTGTTCCCTCTCGTCCTTTTTGTATTGAACCTAACGTGATTCAGGAGAGATATTCATCAGCATATACCACTACCTAAGGGAAACGTATGTATACGTTTTGGGCATCCGATTATTCTCGAAAAAACTACAGCACAATATCTTATACCAAACTCGACAAATACGATGCATGGAACCCTCGTTAACTCCTAAATCAATAAGCACACACCAATCAAATGACTTTTACCTTGTACTTGAAATTGGTGATGGTGACGACGAAGATGTGGACTGTGATGATTATGATGATGATTATGATGATGATGATGATGATGATGATGATGATGATGATAGTGTTGATGATGGTGATGATTGACGATGATGACAGTGGTGGTGATGATGTTTACTGAGGGGAGCGATTACTCCATAAAAATGTTTCTTCAAAAGTAGATAAGGTTTGTGATCCATAAAATGTATGTCTGCACAATTGTAATTTTTATGACAAGGTTTCAGCATATGCCATAAAGGTTCGTGGGGTACGCTGTGCTACCATCATAGAAAAACTGTCAGGCCCTTATTTTAGTCCTCAATGTCTCATGCGTCCGCCCTGAATGAAACAATCTTGTATACTGAATGAAATATTTATTAAGTTACATCTCAATATTAAATTGGGTATCTACGTAACGCACATCCGTCTACAATCGTCCGCAAAAGATTGAGTACGGTTAAAAAATCTAATCCGTCAGTAAACCTCAACTGACTGCGCTTAACTGAGATATCGACCACCATCGAGATACTCCGATACTCTTTTCTGTATACAACAGAACTGGAAACGAACATTTTACTCTGGCTTTTAAACAACCGATTAACACCAAAATCGACGACAGTAGTACGCGATTCCAAAAGAAAGTAGATCATCGTACAGTTTAGAATGCATTGCATCTGGCAAGTAGGAGTACACTGAAAAATGCAGATCCCCCTACATATGTCAAAAATAATCTCCTTGTAACACCTGCCTTGACTAAGTCTTGTTGGTTTCTTAATCTTGTTGCCATTCACATAACACTCCTCAGCTATTGGGTGCAAGATAACACTCGATTCCACACTTTCAAGGATACAATGTGCAGGTTCAATCCCTGGTCCATAGAGAACTACAAGAAAAGTAAACAAAATCACAAGATGTATTGAATACGGGGTTCTTATTAAGAATGGTATACGAAAAACCCTGAATTAAAATATACTTTCTGGCAACAAATTCTAAATGGTAACCGTACGAACATTAGTACAAACACTTTTAAAAATTACTGACAGATCATAAACAATCTTGTGGTGGGGAGATGAGATACAGGCCTTGCTGCACCGCCTATGGAAGGAGTAAAACATAGGTCAAAAACAAGGCAACATAAGTCCATCTTTAGCTAATTAAAAAGGCATCGTTGAGTGTCCTGGCAAATTCGGTGCAAAAACTGATTCCTGCATTATTGTTAGACGTCTTTTCTACCAGCCATCCAGGTATGGAAAGGTTTAATAATTTTTTGGTCTTTCACCCCTTACCTATAGCACTTTCACTAGCTTATAAATACAAATCTCTCAATGCCTAACTACAACTCTACTAACAACTAATACCCTTTTTCATTGCTTTCGATCTCTTAACGTCTAAAGCTTGCATGTTCTACTGTACAAAACAAACTATACTACTTTGAAGGTGGCACTTGACAATTGCTTGCACTTGTCCCTTAAACTTGGTAAATGAGTCCGCACTTAATGCTGAGTTGAAAGCGAAATCGGACGACGGCGATATACTAGGATTTCGTTTCCATAGAAAATCAAGTGTACTGTTTAAGGTGATATGCACTGATTAATAACATATAGTGATGCATCTGACGCTTGCCGCAGGCAATATGATTGAACAAATTTAATGGGATGGGGCAGAGTCAAATCAGCTGGTACACAGATTGGTAGCATTTAAGGCTTAGTACATCACGCGCATGGTCTTAATCTACGAGGCCATCAAATTATTCTTACCAATATCTTGCTTGACAATTGCATTATCTCCACCAACATGCGTTCTCCCATCCTACACGAAAGACAGTTGCAATGTTAAAATGAATATGATTGATTTAGTAAGAGTGGTCCACTGAACGAGGTCAGAACGGAATGGCATCTTCTCTGTATTCTAAACCATCGTGACATACAGTAAGCGATGAAATCAACAAGACTAAGTAGAGATACATAGGGATTCCCGAGGGGAGCAAATATATGGCTACCAAATTATAGTTAAAATGATAGAAAACGAAATGTTCTTCCACCTCGGATTTACTTTGGTCAAATAGAATAATGTAAGAAACAAAAAACTTACATTAAGATGGTATAGTGTTACACCTGTGCTAAGGATGTCGTCGTCAACGCATATCAGATGAGGAAGATCTGATTCCATTTTGATCCCAAAGCCTTCCCTCCTGAATGCTAGTGCACGTTCCTGGGAAAGAGACGAAAAGGAATATAATCTAACAGCTTGAACCTTAAGCATGTACTTTAAATTTTGATCGCTGTGGCAAAAATAAAACAAATGTAAAACAGGAAAAAAAATTAAGAAGGCAGAACAGAAAGGGGGGGGGGGGTATACGAAGAAAGAGGCAGGAGAAAAAGAAGAGAGCAAAAATATAGGAGAAAAAAGAGAAAGGTAAAGACTAATCCCAAAGAAGAAGAAAAAGAAGATGGAAAAGAAGACGACGAGAAAGACGTGGGTGAAGGAAGCATGATGCGAGAAAACGAAGGGTGCCAAGCTTAAAAAATATGGGGAAAGGAAGAAAAGGGAAAACAAAGAACGATACGAGAAAAGGGAAAATTATTATAAATTCTATTGACCTTTGATATGTAATGAATAAATTTTGGGTCAACCAACATTCGCTTTGTTTATACATAATTACATACCACATATAAGGAAAAAAACCTTTCTGCATTAAATGAACTTAGTTTAATAATAAGGATAAGTGATACACGAAACAACTAAATTCTATCTCAATGTAAACGGATAAAATGTTTCTTATTGCTATTAGTAATCAGTACCCTGTACTTAGTTGTCACTAAATAAGATATATCGATATCCATCTATATCAAGATGTGTATTTCTTTAAGTACGATAGCGATGGTGAGGACGTTGGAGTACGAATGTACCCACTCGTCCCTATGGAAAAAAGTAGGTGCTTGTGATATACGAATGCATGGAAAGCCAAACTACTACTACAAGATATTACGAACAACAGATGAAATCTCTTTCTCCTTTAGACGGTGATAAAAGATTTACGTGTCTTAAAATACAACTAACGTCATGTGATGTCTCATTTAATATCATCAATGCTGTAAAGCCAGATTAGATATATTAGGATGTCCGTTACGAAACGTCTCGACCATAGTTCAGTCACATAGCGATGTCATCAGAGGCCACATGATGGAAAACATGACAGTCAACACCACGTCTTTACTCGACTCTGTCACCTATCTACTATTTCTATGAGTCATATGCAAGACGTCATTTTAGAAAAGACTTTTTCACTATTCAATAAATAGATATC
>JAAAKL020007886.1:0-16435 GCA_010016065.2 Carybdea cf. marsupialis auct. non (Linnaeus, 1758)
ACCTTGTTTTCAGGTGTGTAGTGAAAACTCGTGTCTTTTGTTCATTCCTCTGGATATTATACCTTTCGTACACAACATATATATAATAGAAATAACTTTTCAGAATTGATACCCATCCTCTTACATATTGCAGAATAGTTTTTTGAATATAGGTACAACAAAATCTGAAATAGTATCACAAATTATTTTTATCATAATTTAATGCCCATGTTGGTTTTACATCTTTCTTGTAAGCCTCTAACTTTGAATAATCCCATTGTAAAACTTCCATTTGCAATGCCAACTCAAGGGTATACAGTACATTCTGCATTAAACAATTTAATAATACTTTTTAAAAAACAACTCTCAAATAGGAGGAAATAGTAATCTATTTCATGCCTTAATCCAGATGTTCATAACCAATAGTTTCTGCAATACAAATTCTTTTTGACCAGTTAACAGATTTCTTGATGAAGACAAACTACCGCATCTACTGCTGTATGGACCTGCTGGTACAGGGAAGACATCAACTATACTTGCTGTAGCCAGAAGGTTATATAGTGAAAAGGAGTTTCATTCTATGGTTCTTGAGGTAAGTTGTCACTTAAACACTCAATGTTAATGTGCTCTACTCAGCTGACCTTTTATTTAGCAACTTTACCTATATCTACATGGATCATGGCATTTACTACCTCTCTTTACTTACAGGTAGTTACCTCAATCATATTCTATCCAGATGTTTGAGGCAATTTTATGTTGTGAGACGTTTACCCAGGTGTTTAGGTGGTTCTTTGCATATCCTGCTTAATTCTACACAGTACTTTGATTATATCAGTCACAACATTTTGCAAAGCTTAGCTACAGGTTCTTTAAGTTGTTTGCCATTCATAGATCCCATTTATTACCTATTTTGGCAGTTTTATGTAGCCTTCAGTTTGTTGGCTAACAATTTGTTACGTCAGTTTTTAACTATACACTACTGACAATTGATTTTTAAATTTTTCACCAACTCTTTGCATCACAGGGGTAGACATAGAATTAAATAATGATTTCATAGAACATCCTATACTTATACCACAGCTGCCTTGCTTTGCATCAATCTTACCAGTATTCCTCCAGATATTTAACCATGCATTACAGAGTTTGACCAATTACCATCTTGTGATTTTTAACTGCAGTCAAACGTTTTGAGCCCATTTCCTTATTAGATCAGATCATGGACATGGTATGCTTTTATGTTTTGCATGAACAGATCATATCATTAGGGAAATAACAATCAGGCGTTTTAACCATTGCCAAAAATTATAATCTTAAACTTAACAGATTCTTTCAGCTTTAACAGAAACTAAATTTTAAATCACTTTGCAAATGTATTTCATTATTGTCTGTTGTTGTTGTTGGTTCTGCTTAACTGCAGTTTACGTCTTGCCCTTGGCCAAAAAGGGTTGCTTGCAATAGTATTTGTCAAGCATTCATAGTTCACCTGCAACTTCATTTTATTACCGAATGATCCAGTCAGACTAAATAACATCTTGGTTACACTAATGGCAGAATTGTTGATACTGGGTTATATTCCCCATAGATACTAGATTTGTTGTTACAGTTTAATAAACTTGCTTTCATATGCTGGTTTGATTTTGCATGGCATCTTTTTTGGTGTTTTCCACAGCTGAATGCATCTGATGACAGGGGTATTGGAATAGTCCGTGAGCAAATACTTACATTTGCAAGTACCAGGACCATTTTCAAGTATGTGCAAGAAAGAATAGAAATCAATACTTTTATTTTATCAGATATTAACTAGTTTCTTAGTGTATTAAGGAAGCATATTGACAAAGCAATTACAGAAAAGCATTGTAAATGTAAAGGTTATCATCATCATTATTATCATCATCATTGTTATCATTATCATCACCATCACTATCATCATCATCATCATCATTGTCATCATCAGCATAATTATCAGCATAACCAGCATTGATCATCATCGTCATCATCATCATCATCATCATCAGTGACATCATGATCACCATCATCACCCTTATCGTTACAACTCTCATCATCCCCACTATCATCATTATTACCATCATTGTTATTACCATCATCATTATAATCATTATCACCATTATTATCAAAGTCTTTAATGATATTGTTATTATTATCATTGCCTTAATCACCATGTGATGTTATACAAATCTTTTAGTTTGTCATTTCTCATGTGATATCATTACTTTTCTTTGTAAATAAACAGTTATTCCAAACTATCTTACCCTCAATTATCACAAACTAGTCATAATAGTTTTTAATTCTATAAAAATGTTAAGAATTAGAAAAGAAAGTAAGCTCAGTTTTTATCTGCAATGCCTAGTTCCAGATTTGATATTTTGCTCCACACTCCCACCTGTGTATCACAGCATGGAAGACGACCAAAATGTTTAAAAAACCAACTCCAAGAGACAAAAGAGATTACAGTGAAAATAACTCTTTATTTCATAATTATCTAATATTTCAAATATTGTAAATAAATAATTCAGGTTTTCTCAAGGTGTTTTAGAGTGGATAAATACCACGTTTTTCATGCTCAAGGCTAAAATCAAGTGGTTTTATGCAAGAGACAAGCCGTGCATTGCAACTATAACCAGAGTCACACTATAAAAACCCTTGTCATATAGCTAATTGAACTAAATATTTTGGTGAACAAGACTGCTTATTGTAGTCTAAATGCACAGAGTGGCATTGGGCCAGGTGGGACCGGATGACCTTTACACTGGCTATTGCCTCATCCTAGGATCAGTCCACTATTTATTGCGCTTTGCCCTGACAGAGTATAATACAGCTGGCAATCCCATGTGGATTGCATTCTACAGCCTATCAGCTTTGCTACCCACCAACCCTTGCCCATTTCCTATTAATGTATCACAAACTTCTTTAGTTTGTTTAAGTAGTTTTAGTTTTCATCCTTAGTATCTTTGCAGTAGGGATTTTATTTTTTGTTTTAAGTAGTTTTAGTAGTAGTTATATTATATTTGTTGTAAGATTGTTTTGTATCTTGTTTCATGTCAGTGTGAAGAGTTGTGCCAGTTCCGCCAAACCCTTCTTGTGCTTCCTGTGTCTCCCTCTGGTGTGTTTAGGTAAATCTTATTTCAGACTAACCAAAATGTCCAACTTGAGAAAATGCTGGATTGTTAGGATGTGATCCTATAAGTGAGCTGACTTTGTGTTCTATCAAAATAGACTGTATCTCATGTTTTTTATAGTCCGGTAGGCAGATTAAGTTACTGAATCAAGTAAGTGGAAAGAAAATGTGAAACTAGTTTGATAAACAAATAAATTCATACTTAAATATTGGGGCTTCTTATCAGGCAACCTTGAAACATCTTCACTGCAATTCAAAGTTTGTGATGAATTACCTATGGTTTTTACATAGCTGAACACAGTCTATCTGTAGACTTATTAGTGGACTTGTAGTTAAACATGCTCTTATGTGGGACAAAGATACGAAAAAGAAGGACCTCTCTGATTGTTATATGGTTGGTATCTGTAATGAAAATATTGAGGGAGGTACATCTATATTCATTATGATTTAGCGGCAAGGGAACTCATGTTCAAGAGAGATTGTTCACAGCAGAGCTTAATCTCCATTCCTTTACAAAACTCTCACATGTCTTTAAGAACTCATGTAAACTTGGCATAGGAATAGAAGAATAAATTATGGATCAAAAGTAGCTTTCCCTTCAAACACCTCTCTTAAAGTACTCACAGAACTCAGAGACTTTGATGACATGTAGTATAACAACTGCAACTAAGCAAGGGTTCATCTATTGAGACATTAATATAAAAGAGAAGCTGATGTGCACATCCCTGTCTGAAGGAAATGAAGACATGGACTACTGTTGCCCTCTGTCATTATACTTTTTACTTGTTAGTGCCTAGAATTTAAGGATGATACCTAAAATATCAGTGGTGTTTTGTTGCTATTACTGTTTTTATTGCTGTTTTTATTAAGATTAACAAATTAGCTATATCCTTCACCTGTACCATGATTGGTTGTGCTAGGTACTTCCAAACTTAACTCACTTATTTTAAATAAAACCCTCTTCTTTTGTATAGAAATGTAGTAAACTGCTACACAGAAAGTACCAAATGAAACATGTTGGTCTTATTCTGAACCTCAGATGATCGGTAATGGAGAGAAGATATGTGGATTTTTCATTCATAGCAGTTACCAGATGAGTTGTGTGTTACTAGATTGGATTCTTGGCAAATGGCTGTAAAGGAGTTATAGGACATGTTACAATTTCGATAAAGTAATCTGTTCCAATCCTTGAGTAGCATTCAAATCATACATTTGTCATCCCACTTTTGTGTGACTTGTAATGTAGCTTTGTATCAGTTCTTTTCCAAGTGCTGTACCTCTTGCGAAGTGCAACTTCGATTCTTACTCAAATATTGAAACAAAAAAAACACTCCTAGTACCATTTCATTTTCATTGTAGGTCAAAATTCAAGCTAGTGATTTTAGACGAGGCAGATGCAATGACAAATGATGCACAAAATGCTCTGAGGAGAGGTGATATGATCATATTGGTTTCAAATTTATATACTATTTATTCAATTACAGCAGAAGTGATTTGTTGAAAAGGTTTTTCTGTGTTATGGAACTGTTGGAAAGGGCTGCCATTGTTCAAGTTGAATGCATTTAATCTGCATCGCTCTCTGTTTGCATGTACATTGTGTTTTACATGATTTATTTTTTAGAAGCATAACACTTATACGCATAATATGGCTCAGATTCTACTCGGAAGACAAGAGCAAGACAATTGGTCCTTTCTTCGCATAGGTCTACAATAAGTTTTATGAGCATGCGTGAGCCTCTTTTCAAATGAGTATATGATCATAGAAAAACGTGTTCTACGCTCACGTTTGCCTTGTTAATTTTATAACTTTGAAGTGAGGAATCATACAAGCGTCCCATGATGCCTTTTCTCATGTTTTGTGCCTGTTCTCCGCCCTCCTTCACAAATCCTCCTAGACAAGGTGTCCCATCATTAGTGTGGCGTGTTATAGAATTCCAGAAAATGCCAGGAAAGGTAGAATGTAACGATTAATTTAATGATCCTTGAACACTCGTAATCATAACATATGAAACTCATTTTACCCGTGTCTCTTATTATTGTTGAGGCATGTAGACCTTATTTTAATTGTAGTTTTCCACTTCTCAAGTGCACTGCCAGCTATATCGCTGCAGATACCCTATGTTTCGACTCCTGGCTTAAAGCGTGCCCGGAACTCTCTATTGTATCAATTGTCGATTTACTATTGCACTATTACCGTATTGCCAGTTTAGTGAATTATTCACATTCCTTCTTTCGTCGTCGATATATTAAGTACGTTCATCTTCTGCTTCTTATCTGCATGATGTTCTCCATTCTTCTTATTTAGTGATGGAAAAGTACACAGAGAACACACGATTTTGCCTCATTTGTAACTATTTGACCAATATCATCCCGGCCATTCAGTCAAGGTGCACTAGATTTCGCTTCGGCCCTCTTGAAAATGAGCAGATGAAAAGTCGACTTGAATACGTTATTTCGACAGAGGGGTAAGATGCCTTTGAGCTCACTTTGACAAATCATGAGTTGTTTTGTGACTGTGTCTCACGTGTTTGCAACTGGACGGTCTTTATGTTTTTATGCGGGTGATGTTATGTTATCTACCATCTTCAGGTGTTGGCTATTTTACCCTATGTTTGCAATGGTCGATGAGCTCCGCGACATGGTGTTTTTCATGAGCAATGTGCGGCAGGTGCGCTTCACTTCAAATCTAATTGATGCCACGCCAGCTGGGCGTCCAGCGGAAAACGCCATCTTCCGTTAGAAATGGATCTGATTTTTTAAACTGAACTTTGTCTCTTTGTGTCCAGAGGACTAGGCATTTAAATCTCAGCCTCGTTTAAAGGCCGATAGTGTGAATGATGCCAATTTTCTTAATAACACTGTCTTAGTGCACAGTGCCGATGGAGAATGCTTTTGAAATTACAATATAACTAACAGTTGAATATATCTGAGAATATGATTTTCGAATAAGCTAGGGTTCGTCGTGGGGCATATTGTCGTCCTATACGTTTTGCTAGTAATCTGATGGTGTTTCTCAAGGCTCTATTATAAGACAATTACCTGTTATCTCACTTCTCAGAAGACAACTGCCAATGCAGTTGTTGTTTATTAAATAAACTCATTATTCTCATGATATGTACTTCTTATATTCTGTTTACCAAAATGTCAAAGGGAAATTGAACGCCATTCAAATATGATTTCTTTACAACCTTCGATCCACGGGTTTGATAAAGCTCCCGCAACGAAACCTATGTATTAGTTGTGACATTTTCTTTATAGGTAACTTTCAATTTCGTACTGTCTAAGAAGGAGTTCATGATCACTTTATAATATTTTGTTACTGTTCAATCAGTTGGTGCAGGCGGCGAGTTTTCGGATGCGGACTGCTGACATATAATCCCGTATGTTCACACCATTTCAGAGACACTGTATTTGATATAAATTAACACTAGTTGCCAGGAAATAATTGGGCGAAACGGATCTTGAATGTTACTCAAAAGAGAGGATTTGAAAAGATGCTAGAGGAAAGAAGGCAGAACAGAAGCGACTTCGATGCACCCATGTTTAGATTTTGAGGCACTGCCACGAGATCAGAAATCGAGAGTAAATTTGTTTCAATGTCACAGACTTTTAAAAATCGGCCTGATTCGTGATGAGATCAACAACCGTGAAATCAGGCTCCTGAACAATAGACTTACGTCATACCAACTGTCAATCGGCCCCGATAAAATCATAGCGTGTACATCAGCCTTGAGAGGATTGGGAGTTAATGTGGTGACTTGAGAATTGGAGTATGTTGTCATCGGGATCAGCATCGTTATGTTCGTAAAGCAACACAACGTTTTCTTATTATTCGAATATCTTCGTAATAAGCATTGAAACATTTTGACACAGCCGCAATATCCTTGATAATATTTTAATTTCGGTCTGACGATATGCTTACATGAACCCAGTGATATGCTGCCTCCCCGGTATCATCTGTCGAATCCTTATACGTATATGGAGCGATTTTTGTTGACTACGAACGTTTGACTTGAAGTTATCCTTGCCTATGATGAAAGTGATAGAATGGTAGAATGACCGTATAAGCGTAACGTGTATGTGATGATAGATAACGACCACAAGAATGACTGCGTCAACATACGCTAATCAAAATATGTATGAATGAAAACTCACCCTCTTGTAGTATACATAGCCACACGGTCAACCAGATAGCTAGCGCTGATCTGCCGTACCCCTTACATGCACCTCCTTTTATACTTACATTATTACGTCACTTTTATAAAGCACATAATTCTGCTTAAGTTGCTCCAATTACAATATTACGTCATAATTCTAGATGCATCTGCTAAAACTGCTGACTACTACATGACAGATCCATGTATCCGAATGGTGGGGGTAAACACCCAGCACCATTTGTTAGATGAGGATACTTTTTTTCCTCAGCCTGAGGATATGCTTACGCTTTTACTAAATCGCAGCCTCAGTATCATCATGGACGTCATAAATTGGAGGTTGGGTGGACAACAACGACTTGTGCCTTGTGCGTAAACCATAACAAATCATCATTTCTTCTTCAGGGTCAATGTTACAGAGGACGGTATCGAAAGCCTAATGAGACTTGCTAATGGAGACATGAGAAAATCTCTTAACATTCTACAGGTATGTCAAAGCCTTCCGTTGAATATTTCTATTTTATTTGATCTGCCCTGGATTAGCAAGCTGTAGAAGTTGCTGGTCGTTTTCAGGTCATCGCTTGGCAGTTTTGCAGAACACATGTCAATAGAGAGAAGAGGTTTTAGCGAAGATAGTTAAAATTGTATTCGGAAAATAGGAATGTAAATAGATTTTGCATATTTGTAACGCATTGACAAAGAAGAAAATTCAAGGCCATGTAATTGGACTAAGTATCTGGAGATCTTTGTTCAGCTGAATCAAGATGTTATGATTATTTTTAAAGAAAAGAATGACTCTTATGACTCTTATGTTTGGTTCTAATCATTTCAAACAGTAATCTTGTTTTAACACGTCACGCGCTTGTGAATAAGCATGCGCGATTGCACTGCACATTTTTGCTAAGGATATTATCTCGTTTGCCGCTACTGTTTGACTAATTTGGAGCGACGGGGTGCCAATCGAAGAAGTTGGTGTTTGGTTTGTTTTCAGCTTGGCTCTATACTGCAAAATCTTGCGTTCTTTACTGTGATTTAAAACAGAGGTTCTGAACTTTATGAGACAATCATTACGTGCCTCAAAAAGGTGGAGATAAGTGGATATCCTATAGACCAATTCTCCGTGACTCCAGAAAATACTCTCCGATGCGAGCAAAAAATTATGGATACCTGTTAAGATTCTACCCTAGCTATCCTTGCCCTTCAGACACTGCTCCTTATAACACTCTGTGTACTAGAAAAGGCCTACATCCTGTACTTCGGGTTTATCTCAGGTTGAGTGCCATTGATTAGATTATTTTAGAATTTAAGGAAACAGTTTTGTTCGACATAGATAGTACCAGATCTTCAAATCTTGTAGAAATGAAAAAGCGATTCAAGTGCTGTTGAAAGGGTTAGGTCAGGGACTACAGTAGCAGACAAAGTCCTTCCTTAGAGGAAGTACCCTGTTCGTATCTTGAAAAATGGGAGTGTATTTAACATTCAGATATTTTGCTACTGGACTTGTACCAGTATGTTCCAAGCAGTTGTTTTACTTTGATAGAGAAATGAGGTGGTTCTGTAAATCGCCGATATTTGCGGCGTCGATACAAGAATCATCAACAGAATGCTTTGAACAAGTCGGAAGGGGTTTATTTTCAGTAGGAGATTTTTAGATGAGAGTTTATTTGAGGGTTGTAGCTTTGCGGCAGTATTGAGAATAGAGAAATATTGAGAACATTTATGTTTTAGTGCTTTAATGTTTACGTTAACTTTCAAAGAGTGTTCTTATTAATAATTTTTTCTGAAATATCCATCGCTTGGGAAATGTAATAATACTAGATTTCCTTTGTCTCCATGTTAACGCGCAACGCCCACCAGTAAAGGTCGAAAGCCAGAGCTCTCAAATTTTGAAGATCAACCACTCTGTACGTCATGATTAGATCATAGAAGGACTTCCATTGGGTCTATGAGTGTCAAGCAACTACAGAAATTCCAGTGTTTTATTTCTGCAATGATCTTAACTTACTTTGTAGAGCACATGATGTGAATGTGTCTTTCACGGGTTCTGATCCCGTTCGTTTGTACATTTTGTTTGTTGCGTGCTGAGGTTTGATGGTGTGATGTATCGTTGAGATATTGGTCGGTGTGTGTGTGTTTTCTGTAGGTCTCGACTGAGGTCCGAAATTTTACAAGATAAATTCAGCGGAAAGTTCCAGAGTCCATTAGCCTGAAGATGGGAGAAGTATCTCTTGAAACGTAGCTCAGAAAAGGACTACGACTGACGACATGATGAACATATACCATCTATGACATCAACTGAGTCGAACAGTGTTAGTAGATTTTAAAATTTTGTTTGACTTTTCAAAAGTGATAAAATCAAACAAATCTTTAGAGAAATTGGCCATGCATGTGGACATTCAGCACGTGCGTTGAAACAGGAGTAAAGTCTGAACTGGTTTGTGTGCAAAACAAAATTACTGTAATCACTAGATAGCATTGCAGAGTTATTGTGACCAAGTTGTCAACTAAGTGACGTGCATCTGAAGTACCAGAGACACTAATCATTTTATCAGTGACAATGAAAGCAAAAGAAACATGGTAAGAATGGAAGAAAATTATCGCAATGTCGTATACTTTTGGTGATAAATATGCACGTTCATCGATCCCACATTTTGTTGTTTTAAGCACATTTGCCTTTGTGTACTTTAATTGTCTTTATCATTCCCTAGAGCACATCTATGGCGTTCGATGTCGTAAACGAGGACAATGTATATACCTGTGTAGGCCATCCTTTAAGAACTGATATTACTAGCATTATCGAGTGGATGCTGAACGAAAATTTCACCTCTGCGTATAAGAGTATCCTTTTCAAATCGCAGTGTGTGTAGTAAGTGTACGGAATATCTTTTTTTCAAAGCCATGGCAGTCGTTTTTCGCAGATTGTTAAGCTCGTCGTTTAAAAGAGCGAGGCTTTTATACTGACTTTGTAATATTGTACCATCGTCGTCTTTATATTCAAAACAGAGAGATGGGCTTGGCCTATAGATCGCTAGTATGAGGGCCTGGCCTGTAGATCGCTAATATGAGGGCCTGGCTTGTAGATGGCTAGTATGAGGGTTTGGCCTGTAGATTGCTAGTATGAGGGCGTGGCGGATTTTCACCCGCTTTAATGTGTTTATTACGTTTAAATTAACTTCCGGTTGTAAAAAATGGGTCAAGCAGACGTGTCACGTATATCGAGTAATAGATTTCGTTAAGTATGCTTACAGTATACTTCAAGTACCTATAGGTACGTCACTAGAAATACTTTGCACGACTAAATAAATAGGCAGGTAGGCCATCCACTAATGTTACACTATCATATACTTTCCTTGGCTAAGATCAGTCACAAATTCAGCCCAAACTTCCTAGGAGTGGGTGTGGAAAATACTTGTATCAATTCTCGGTTGTTCATGAAGGGCGAAAATTTGCTGGTTTTCTGTACCTGCCTACAGTATTCGTCAGCCTAATATATTTCATTGCATCACTTAGAGAGTACAGCAAATGCAAAGATTTGAAGTGCACTTTGGATATTTAGAGGAGGGGCAATCATAGGCAAACGTTTTCTTTGGGGCGTCAATGCCCTTCTATTGCCACCTATGCCCATCTTATCTTCGCAGCAAGCTTACAGTTGTGCTGTTTCCTTTTTAAGTGTTGTTTGCTCAGTGAGTTGTTACTATTTCACATGAAGTGTTACATATGGTTAACTCGATCAGGTATAACCAGGTTGAAATCTCTCAAGGGATTAGCACTCCAAGACATCCTGACAGAGGTTCACCTATATGTACATCGAAGTAAGACATTTTATTTATTTCATACAATAGTAAGCAGCGGTGGTTTTCAGATGATGTTTTCAATTCTGCTCCTTGATGTAGTTTTATCGTATTTCATTGCTTAAAGACGTTAGCTAGTTTTACGTCCGTTCGCCGATATGCTCTTCACGGTAGAAGAGATAGCAGTAATAAGTAACCGTTGTATCTTTCTTTCTAGAAAATGGTTACATAGAAGATGTTATTAATATAATTTTTTCCCATAAGATTCCAGGTTTTTTGTCTGATCCAAAATGACGACCAATGAGTTGCCCAGTTTATCTGACTACCGACGATTGGAAATGTTTCATGAAAAATTCGGAAAGAGGATAGATATAGCCATTACTAAGACTTTGCCCACAGTGATACCACGTTTTGTGTGTACACCAAAATTGTTGCCTGCAAACCCAAAAGAAATACTTCCTATCACACAAAGAAAGTGATTCCTGTATATAAGACGAACGTCACAGAGACTGGAGTACAGAATTGCGAGACATGTGGCGGCCTAGTAGGGCGTCGAAAGTTTAACCTAGTCGTGTTTGCAAAACTAACGCCGTATCACCGAAAAACGGCGCAGCAATCGGCCACATCTAATTGAGAACCAGACGTTCTCCGACAATTATCAAGAGGATTCCTTCAGAGTATAAGCAAACGGCGTTTTATGTTTCACCTTGCCGCTTTGAAAGCTGCATTCATCAAAACAGAAAACAACTTTTGCTTTTTCTGCGAAAAGAATGTTTAAATAGTATGCGTTTTTCAATCACATGAGTGACCGACAATGTCTCACTACAATGTCTTACTGTTACAGGCGATATTTGTAACAATGAGTTCTATTTCTCCCGTTTCCTATAAAAAATTCTATTTAAAATTATTCCACTTTCACTCCATGTGATGTGAGTGTGACTCCACTGCATGACCAGTGTCTGGCGAAGACAATGGTACGTAAAACAACATGCACAAAGGCAGACACCATTTATTTCACAGCGTTTGTTTCTGCAGTTGGGAGTTATAATTACGTCACAAGTTCAGTTTAGCGCTGCCCCTTATAACTCGAGGTCGTTTGAGCACAAAATCTAATACTAGTTTGTCACAGAATCACAGAATGCATGGTCACTTTGTTCTATAAAATCCTGCAATAATGACCTTGGATTGCGAAAAAGAAAATCATTCTACTTGTGTCATAGTATTGAGATGTGCAATAGTTTTGATTTGGTAAAGTAGTTGGTGTTACCAAATGAGCAGGCTCAACTGTTTGCGTTGCCTTTGCTGATCGGATTAGAAAAATGTAAATCGGCATGCATTCTTATTCAAAAGGTGCAACCAAAATAATGCACTTATTAAGTGTACTTTTAACCAAGTAATCCATTGGAAAGAATAAAGGGCGTACTGTTACGATGTTTAACTTGAGCCTTTCAGGGCTGTGAGCTTCATTGTTAGGCATAAGGTTCCTTTCAGTAACGCAACAGGCGAACATGTCAACACCGCAATGATGTCCTTTCATTTAGGGAGCTCGTCCATTGACCTCCTTTCGAACGTAATTACCGGAGTGGTGCCAGGATTTCGACCAGAATTGAGGCAATGTTGTGCAGACTTCGATACTGCAAGTCTCCGTGTCAACTTCGTTCAGGTTGATGTGAATCACCCTTTATCCTACCTTTTAGCGGAACTTTTTTTCCGTTTCAGCTGTTAATTCCGTGAGACTTCCGAGGGTCGGCTAGTGTGATGATCATGTCTAACATTTAGAATGGTGTCGTAGAAGATGACATATTCTTATCCCTTTGATCGGATTCAGTTATTTTCTGTGCAAAAATGAATTTGCTTATGACGAGCTGACGAGTATGAAATCCAGAAACTATGTAATGACCGAAGCTGCTAGGTTTAAATAGGGAAATATTCTTGGATGTTAAATTACATTTGGGGTTATAAAAACTTCCATGCCCGTGAAGTCGATAAGAAAGGGCTGGAATAAATTTGTAGACGGAAAGTGTGGAAATATCAAATGTGGCTGATAGTGGTACAGAATAGACAGCCAATCTGTAGCACCTCAGCATGATTTTCCATCCAAGTGAAGTCCAGGAAAAAGGCTTTGATTTTGCAAATTGATGGCATGAACAATTAATCAGAGGGGCTGGAATAAAACGGGCAGCATTTTGAAAAGAAATAAACTGAAGGGATATGACACCCCAGAGTAATGTCGCGTCGAGCAGAAGCGTAAGGGAAGACGCTATAAGGCTACTGCGCACATGACGCTTTTACTCCAAAGAGTGAGAAAGTTGTGATGCAGTCTATTCATCGTAGATTAAGTAAACTTATCTTGTAAAGGCAATGTTGATGGCTCGAATTTGCGGTATGAAAGCAACTCTATAATGCCCATTTATAATGCAAGGACAAAATGAATATGAAACGTATACTGCTACAAGTATATTCTGGGGCACTAGTAAACTCTTCTTCATAGTAACACCCGTTCTAACTCAACCCCGTATTCCCCTTGTAACAAAAGCTAGTGTTAAGAACTCTAATAATCGTAATAGTGAATTGTAGCCAGCCGTTTTTCGTAAAGAAGAAGTTTAATTCATGCAATAGGGGAGGGGTCTTTTGATTACTCGATAGGTTGTGTTTAGCCCCAAGCTAATAGAACTGTCGCACCCGTTCTAGAAAGTACTCACTCCCTGATATTGATTTTGATAATCCTCTAACTCACCCCCGTATTTCCCTTGTAACAATAACCTTTATTAAAAGCTAGTGTTAAGAACTCTAATAATCGTAAGAGTGAATTGTAGCCAGCCGTTTTTCGTAAAGAAGAAGTTTAATTTATGCAATAGGGGAGGGGTCTTTTGATTGCTCGATAGGTTGTGTTTAGCCCCAAGCTAATAGAACTGTCGCAAATTTACCTTCTTCTCCAGTGTAAAGATACTTCTATCAACCCCGAGGACCAGCTCAGTGTTCATGCGAAGACGATTAGTCACTAGAGATTCCTATCGTGTGTTAAGAGCAGTAAGGGTTTACAGATTGACACCTGACAATTCGTATTCTGTCGCCAGCCTTCATTCCTTTTACTTTTAATCAATTTCTCGAATAAAATGCTACCAATACTAGTTATAGAAGGTTTCTGTGGCCATAAAGCTTTAATACTTCAAGCTTTGATGACGGAATTATCGACCGCGTCTCGTTTTCCCATCCGCTTCACCTTGAGATTGGTAGTAGTAGTATAGTCTTGATTGGCACCTTCCATTTATTTCGCTTGAGCCTCCTTGCCAATAACCTGTTATTGGTATATATTCTGCATTTAAGCAGGTGTATTCTGCCCTTCCTCTTTGTTAATACTCTTTTAGAGACAGATCAGTAAAGTGGTTTCACTTCAAAATAGCCTCCAATCTATAAATTCGGTGCACGGAGAAACATCTACCCATATGCGTGTTAGAACGAGTAGATTGATAAATTTCACTGCTATGATTGGTAGCTGAGTAGTTCCGTTGCGGACGAACTAGGGAATTTAGCGGAAGTCGGGTTGATTTGAATAGCGTATTCAATCTTCAATGACATTTCTTCTCATACAAACCCTACATTAGTCTTTCAGAGGTACTTTTGTTAGAAAACCACTGTACAAGGTTCGGGTAGAAGGAGAGGTGACATGAGGAAGGCTTAAATCTGATTTCTATGCTTAGGACAAATGCTGATTGAAACCCGTTCTGATCAGGATAGCTTGCTCTGTCTGCAGACCTTCCTGTAATAATTATTTACTTTCACACCATTTCTTCTTTCATTTTCTTCACTACCCATTGATGACTTGTATTTACCGATGGGAAATGCTGAAAGAGGAAAGCCTTACTTAGACATAGTTTTGCCTAGATTAGGGAAACTCCGCTGTGTTACACCTTGTTAGCTTGAACTTCGTAAAATGTACCAATGTTGAGCGTACCTGCCTTCAACAATTATTCACGTGACAGATTGTTTAGCTGAAGGAAATTTGGTCTCTCAGTGAAAGCGCCAGAGATGAATCCACTAATGATCTCAAACCCTAAGGATTTTCTAGAGTTCCAAACGCGAGAACTAATCGAAAATTTTTTGAGAGTTCCGAAATTGAAGACTACTTCTCATAGTAACGTTTATAATACTTTTCCAAGTTAACAATTACTTTCCATGATATTTTCTGCATATGTAGTTGAGCAAAGGGGTAAAGTTGACAAAGACAAACTTAGAAAGGGCTCCTTCTTCTTGCTGCTTGCTTGCAGAGGGGTCACTGGGCAATGTCGTCTGACTGAAACAGAGAAAAATGAGATTTGACGGTTGTGACTAAGTAATCTTTTCGATGGTAGGATGTGATAGCTTGAAGCATTTCTTTGGATGATTTTCAACATTCCTTTGGATTACAGCGTACCCCCACAAAGTTCTGCAACAAGCCTGACACTTCGCCATCCCATCCCATTCCATCCCATCCCTTCCGAAAGTCCAGCGTTCGTTATTTTTGTTAAACAAGTTGCTATCAATTCTTAGTGACAGCTTTATGGGACGAGGTACATATCACTCCCATAAAATCTTTCTTATACATGTGCACTGGTAATTTTATCGTCAGATATCGCTAAGAATTTGAGAACTGATATCTCGTACATGTTTTCAGTAAGTTATCTTTCCCGCGTTAGAGGATAGCTTTGAAAGAAACTTATATTCGATTTGTTCTATTTTATTTCTCTACTCCAACAGTTGACTTTCCAGTTCATGTTCGGATTCAACTCCTACAAAAAATGGCTGACGTTGAGTAAGCTTAGTATTCTTTCGGTTTGAGTTTTATTTATACGATTAACTATTTAATTAATTGCTCATAAAGTTGTGATCCTCCCGGAAAGCGATAATTATTAAGGTCACAGAGCATAAATTTAAACTATATGAAATTCTCCTCTTTTTTTTTATACAATCAACAACATTTATCCTTATTTTCTCAAGTATCTACACAAAAATAATAGAAGTCATTTAGAAAGTACACTTACACGTACACTAACACGTGCACTTACACGTACACGTACATGTACATTTACAGTACAGGGCGGGGTTTGGGCGTGAAGGAGTACTCTGTGTATGATGTCATTAATTCGGTTGAAAGAGAACAACAATGAAGGGTTAAGGTTTTCCAGTACTGCCAAAACTACTTTGAGTGTCTCCTGTCGTATGACTACTAATCTTATATATCACTATATATTTTATCTAAAACTATATATAACCATATATTGAATGCAATCACAAACGTCGATACGTTTTCAAAATTTAGGTCGATTACAAAAACATATATGTATATATGTTATACATATATGTATCTATGTTAATACATTTATTTATATATGTAT